>JACXGK010002610.1:0-52791 GCA_016801125.1 Novumbra hubbsi | reverse complement strand
GGTTCCTGAGGGGAGATGGGCAGGGAGAACCATTTATCTCCAGGTTCCTGAGGGGAGATGGGCAGGGAGAACCATTTATCTCCAGGTTCCTGAGGGGAGATGGGCAGGGAGAACCATTTATCTCCAGGTTCCTGAGGGGAGATGGGCAGGGAGAACCATTTATCTCCAGGTTCCTGAGGGGAGATGGGCAGGGAGAACCGTAACTTGCATCTGCACTCTGCAGTGTGGTGGTCCTTCTGGGAACAGGATTTTATTGGCCTTTTTCAAGTGAGGATATTTTTTGCTTGACTCAAAGTGAGAACTATCAGCTCGCCTCACTGACTTTGAGTGGCTTGCTAAACAGGCATACTTGGCCTGTATCTACAGTCACTTAAATGTTCTAAATTTCTGACTCCAAGGAAATGCAGTAAATGCTTTCCAAGTGCAGAGCAAAATAGAAGACACCATTAAGGAAATGGAGAGCTGGGCCTTTTTTACCCGAGGCTTCATAGCGTTAAGATCATCGTTGTATCACAGTATCCGGAGCTGTCAAAGCATTTTATGCCTTTCCTGACAACCTATCTCGCTGAAACTGGCTTTCCCTGATTTCAACTGTCTACTGTAACCTGATATCCAGCGTTTGAAAGATGAGAAATGACAGCGGGCCTTTCATTAGGTAAGTATATGTTTGGAATTCTTCTGGATCTTTTTCTCCTACTAAGCAGTCCATGCTAAAATAGGTGTCTTAATTAGGCCTTGCAAATGATGTGTGGCACTGAAGTTCAGCTCCGCCCATTCCTTTCATCAGGATAACAGAGCACTGAAAGCTGTTGACTAGATTTTTTGGGCTGTACGCAACATAGGTCATGAGAATACAAAGAAAGGTTAGGTTACGGAGGTTAGGTTTAGGTTAGATTAGGGGGTAAGGTCAAAGAAGCACAGGGTTAGGTTTAGGTTAGATTAGGGTGTAAGGTCAGAGAAGCACAGGGTTAGGTTTAGGTTAGATTAGGGGGTAAGGTCAGAGAAGCACAGGGTTAGGTTTAGGTTAGATTAGGGGGTAAGGTCAGAGAAGCACAGGGTTAGGTTTAGGTTAGATTAGGGGGTAAGGTCAGAGAAGCACAGGGTTAGGTTTAGGTTAGATTAGGGGGTAAGGTCAGAGAAGCACAGGGTTAGGTTAATAATAAATAATAATAACACATTAAATGCCATAACACAGATGATCTGATAATAAGTGTTGTTATTTGATTATCTCAACCAACCATTTTATCAAACAAAATCAAATTCAAAGTTCTAACCGCTTTATTTCAGGCAAAATTTCAGGCAAGCCTGTATTTCACAGAAAGGCCGGCCCTATCAGTAATTATCATTTTAGCTAATATTCGGCCTGTAATTGAAATACACTGTAGTTCAACAAGAATGCAAACTTAAACTTATTATTTTCACATTGTAGATATTTCTTTTATAATTCCTTTCAGGTTTTCACTGTTAGTGTCCTATACTGCATTGATAACTAACGTGTTGTTCTGTGTACAATGCTTAAATCACACCAGGAGCCCAATTTTGGTCTTGGAAAAATCTACCTATACTGATTATTGGAATGTGGTCAAAAGTCATGGAGAAGTTATGAATCTCCATCCGACAAAATATACATGTAGGCTGAGTTTGATAATAGTTATTTTGAAATGGCAGGGCCAAAACATGGATTTTATATCACAACATCGGGGAGAAAAACACGGTCAAAGTAAAAGCAATAATAAATACAAAACAGCACATTTCTGTAAATAAAAGTGTTATTCACATTTCTGCATGTTAATTGTGAAATTGAGGGCTGAGCCGTCAATTGGCATCATCTCCCACAACATCTCCAAAAATGCTTATTGCATACCACCTGCCTTTAATCGAGGTCCTATGTCATCCTAGGGCAAACCTCTCCCACCTGGGTGAGGAGCGATTTTGCAATCTTAGTAGGTTGGAGAATAGCTCAGAGTTGACAGGCAGTGTTTGCCAGAATGTGCAATCACGGAGAGTTTAAACAATGCAACATTTCTCTCATAATAGTGCAGACTGCAGATTGGCTAGCATGCTAAGTAAGCTTTTCGTAACGCTGCATTAATTTTAAAGCTTAGCTGGGTGTAACTGCTAAATACCTATACGTTTAAAGGTTTTCAGTAGTGTCATATATCATGTGACATATCTGTACTCGCCAAAAATCACAGACTGCATCAAAAACATATAAGGGCTGTCGCAATTATGTACTGGTCGCATCTTTTAAACCGTAAATGTGTTCATCAACTGTGAAGTCATGTACTTTATATAATCCCTGCTTATATTCCATTCTCTTAGATCCACTGGGACAGATATGGAATTCTGCGTATTCTGTTCCTATGTTGTCAACCGCAAAGAACACTATTACAACAAGAAGGATTCTGGGTATCTGTAAATGCACTTAGTGAATAACGAAGATTCTGATTCTGAGGAAGTAATAATGTTGAAGTTAAACAATGTGATGTTCTATCATGTTCCATTAGCCTCACGGCAAACACCATCCCACTACAAGTCAGTACTCCACTAAACGACTTTGATAAGCACCAGTGGGGATTAAGATGGGGTATGCCCTAAAATGCTCGTAAACATGAATCATTTAATGAATATTATTTCACATCTCTTTTTTACTAGTAACTTGTTTTGTAACTACACCTTTAAAAGGTACCTTGGTTCTGTTTCCTGCTTACCATGCTCATTATACTACAGAGTGAATGTTGTTATTAGTAGTGTTGTATATATATACAATCAGTTGATGGCGGTAACCCCAAAGGAACAGAGACATCGTATGTGCCTTGTTGAGAGTTGTTTCTCTAATAAATAGTTAATCCTAAGCATGGTGTTTTCTGTCTGAAGTGCTTTTTAAAAAGTACAGAACTGAAACAGACACCAAGCTTCAAGAATCGGATCACATTTCAATAATTGTCTTATTGAAAATTAAATTTCCATCTCAAGGTTAAGTTTTAAGAAGAAAGAGTCCTCCAACTTTTTGCCTGGGCTTTGCTCCTTTCTTATTTCTTTTGATCCTCACCCATTTTTAGATCCTAGACGTTCACTATTGACTGTACTTACATGGGAGGATGTATCAAATAGGATTCCTTTTACTACACAACATTTCTCATAGTTTTAAATTCCACTGGGAACAGTAGTATTTAATGGAAATTCAGATTGGACAACATCTGAGAAGCATTGCTCGTTTAATCAGGATTAAATGCTTATACAACCCTGCCTTCTACGTGACAGGCAGATAGACACTTCACCCCTGCTTGCCACGAATAGAAACTGTGAATACATCTCTCTACTTTGTATTGACTGACTACACCTTCTTTAGTATTAATTACAAGATGGAAATTACTTTGTTCATCCATCAAACAATTTCCCCTCTCCTTGTCAAATGTAATTTGGAGACAATGCGAAAGGGTCAAAGTGTTTTTTTTTTTAACTCTAGTTTGTTAACAGACATTGCATGATAAGAAGCTGGCCTGTGTTTTTCTCTAGTCTTGCACCTCTGAGCCAGCTACCTAACCCCGCTGTTATAAGGTCGAACACCAGATGTCCCAAATGGTGGAGACGCAAATTATTTTGTCATGGTAGATTAATAGCTACGATTAGAAAGAGTAACCAATCTCCACCATTGTTCAAATGCAGACAGTCAGCCGGAAGGATAGTTCGACTGTGTTTAGAAATGGTGTCCCAATTGTCACCCCAATTGGCTCTTGAGAAAAGTGCTAGGCAATATAAGTAATAAGGTGTTATTGGCAAACCACCCACTGATTAAAGAAATATGAATCATGCAGTATTGTAGTTCTTAAAATAGATATATAATATCTGATGCAGAAATCATATTATGTTTATATGCATGAGTCATGCATATTCATTTGGCTGATAGTCTTGGGGTTAGACCACTGGGCAAATTATCTTGAGTAAAGTACTTGTTCCCTATTGCACCTGAATAGTTGGGCATACATGACTGCCTCAATTTTGTGATACAACTTTGTGATATGAGTGAAAATGTGTGGGTTGTAGAGACTCTGATTGTGTGAAAAGGTTGAAAATTGACTGTCAATTTGGTATGTAGAATCAGGTAAATAATTGGGTACCAAATGAACCAATAAAAATGAGGGATCTTTAGGAAGGGGTTTGGATTGGACTCCAATAAACCTGGTCAATTTGGTGTTACCAATACTTCCTGACCATTAGACAAGGCCTGGATGTGCTTGGCTCAGAAAGGTGTGCCAAATTGGCACAGCTATGTGTCCATATAGAGCCCTGTTGTTGGCAGTGCTCAAGTTAGTTTTGGAGTCTGGTATCTCCTGTTTCCAGGCTCTTATGGAAACACGGTCTACTGTTAATTCATATACAGGAAGTCTAAGTTATTTTGAGTCTTTCTTAGGGGGGCTATCTCAGCTTTTGGAAGGAGTATGGGGTTGACGGTCATTGAGTAATGTCACATCTTCATTGTCTATGTCAGGTCTTTGTTTTGTTGGACTGGCCGATATCCCCAAAATCTGTCTTCAGGGATTAGATAAACTCTCCACTCGCCTCCCCCATGCTTGCCTTCCGCCCCGACCGGCCTACTTATTGTGATGATGGGCTGATAGTGGTGGAGTCAAGCCAGCAGGTAGCTTTGATCCTGATTTCACGGTTACCCTTTGGGATCTTTGTCCACTTGGCGTTACGGGTTCAACGCCTCCGGTTCAATGCTGCCTGCTCGCCAAACACCTGAATCCACCACTCAACCTTCATTGGTCTCTTGAGATGTTCCACTCGTGTCTCACCGGGTGGGACAAGCAATGTCCCAGAATGTTTCGATCAGAATTATTTGGTCGTTGCCACAGGGTTCACGGCGCCTCAATGACCTAAACATTCCAGCTATTTCGGTGTAGCACATTATTTCATGCTCCATGTTGGGACAGCATGTCAGAGCTAGGACAGTCAACAAGACTGAAGGTGGAATGCGCTTCTCCTCTCTGTTGACGGTGGCACGCTCATTGTGGGTTTAGAGCAATAGCCACCTCCTGTCACTGCATGCAGGCATATCTCTCCGGGTTCCTTAACCTAGGCACAGATCTCCTTAGGGAGGTCCCTTCATCTTGGAGGGATCAACCCTTGATGGTGGAGCAGAACTGGCGAGGCTTGTGTTGATCCCTTTGCCTCTCGGAAAAAACGTCCGCCGCCTTGCTGTTTTTATTGATAAGGGATGTTTGGACGTCCCTGTGAGCGCGGTCAGATCAATAATCAGGAAGTGGAAGCTGCATCATACCTCACAGGCATTGCCAAGAAATGTCTCTGTCCTTCAAAACTCAGTGCTCAAACAAGAAGCACTAGTGAGATAAGCCACAGAGAGGCCAGCAATGACTTTGAAGGAGGAAATTCAGTGGGTGGGAGTAAAGTTATGCCGCACCGGTCAAACCTATCAAGAGCTCTGCATTAAACTGGCCTGTATCAAGGATGGCAAGAAAGAAGCCGTTTCTCAGAAAGTACAATCTGAAAGCGGGAGGGTAAAGCTTTGTCGTCAGATGAGACTTTGATGGAGCTTTTCGTCCAAAACCCAACGCGTTAACCTAACCCATGCCTCAACCCACTCCATCTCTACAGCTCCACAGACATTTCCTTCCACCTCCCTTCCACCTCCCGGCTCCCAGTTTTTCCACTGACATGCACGGTCAACTCTGTGAACTTCTATTGACAGGTGTGTGTTGCAGGTTGACTCCAATGAATTCATAGAAATAGCTCAAAGATGAGCAGTATGATAAGAGTATGGCATCTAGTAGGTGTGACAAGTGTTGTAGCAAATCGTCTTAATACTTAAATTGATATGGATATTTATTTGTTTTGATGTTCTTATTGATTTGCCAAAAAAAGTATTGTGATGATGTTCTGTGTGCAAATTGATGAGAAGGAAAATCGTAATCAAAATGTTAGCGATTGTATTGTTTCATAAACAGCACATCCCAGATCTCAATGCTCAAATGAATTGAGATCTGGAGATTTTGGAGGTCAGGACAACATCTTAAGCTCTTCATCGTGTTCCTCAAACCATCCGTGAACAATGTTTGCCGTAATCCTGCTGAAATGCATCAGGGAACACCAGCGCTATGAAGGGGTGCACCTGGTCTGCCCGGTACTTGACATGTGCCCTTGGTAAGGGACGATCGTGTTATCGTCGTAATGTTTAGGCTCATCATACTTTTCTTTCTACCTAAAATCGGCAAATGTTGAATTAACCACATTTGCTTCTAAGTATAGGGCCCCATGGAATTTGTTTGGTAGAACTAAATGTATTTATAACAATTGAAATCAAATGTCCAGATCATGCAAGACAATCATTAGGTACATTTTGATATTTGGTGTGGGGTGTGAATACTTTTTCAAGCCACTGTAAGGTATATATCCGGTTAAATAATAGTTCCCCTCTTTGTAAGTGAATGTTTATGTGTCACGGTCTGTGCACTTTTGAAGAGTTCAGACAATTTCATACATGAAATATACTCTACTATACATAACTCAATGTATAGTATGTGAAGTAGCATACGTTCCCTCTGGTGGAAAACATTCTATGTCATTGCTATGGAATAAATAGCTTCCCAAGTACTCCAATTGATTGAATAGGTCCTAAGGCCTTGAATGAATAAGTGATAACAGATTTCTTTTCTTTTTTTCCATCACGTACACCAAGCACTGCATCCATTGCATGTTTGACTATATTTTGTTTAATTTGAAATCTCTTCTTTCCCAAGGGCTAATCTTTAAATTAGTACTCCCATTTACTTTAGTTTTTTCCTACTGTGAATATGCTCTGTGATACAATTGACATAGATTATAGATTGTACCTGTAAGAAAATTCACAAAATGGAGTTTTGAATGTCAGACCCGTAAAACAGGAAGGGAGAATTACACAGAATGTATTCTATTACGAGCAGGAGATTCTCAAATACCCTACCTACTTTTCAGAATGCAACTACTGTTTCTTCTATTGCTTGGAGCAAGGACTGGTATCTGTGAATTTGCATATACATGCATTTGCCTAGATCCAATCAAACATCAAGGAGCAGACACAATACCAGAATTTTGAGCGGAATACCAACCAATTCTCTTTATTTCTAATACATAAAGCCCCAAGCCTAAGGTTGGGAGGAGAGGTGGAGAGAATCAATGCTTTATCTTCATAACAGATAACATTAAATACCACAGAGAACTTTCAAGCAGTTACCTTATTGTGTCTCAAGTCATTTAAGACAACCAAGACATAACAAATTTGGACAAAAAAAAAGATTTGGCGGATTTCTAGTATATAACAGAAACTATATTAATTCTGGTTAGCTCTCAATTAATTGCATTCCGAATTAATAAAATGATCAGCAACAATTGTTTAGAGATACAGTGCCCTCCGTAAGTATCAGGACTGAAATGTCAAAATTTCTACTTTTGCTGTGCACTTCAGAAAAAAACAATTAAAGGAGGAACAGTAGGATACTTTTATCCATATAAACACATATATGTTCTGCCAACTATGAATAACTGCTCTTCCAGAGTTGCATCCCTGCATAGTTACTGTACTATAATAGCTAGTATGTCATCCTGAGAGGACCCCTTGTCTCTGTTCAGCCTTCCCTCAATCCTCACCAGCCTCCCATTCCCCAACTCTGAGAAGCTTCCTAATAGCATGATACTACCACAACCATGCCTCACTGTGGGGATCGTTGTTCTCAGGATGTTGTGCGGGGTTAGGCTTGAGCCAGACATAGCGCAAAAAAAAAGGTCTATTTTTGTCGTATTAAAATATTGAATTATTTTCCACATGCCATATGATAAACTCAGGCTATTTTTTACTTTTTGCCACTCTCCCACGAAGGCTACTTTTGTGAAGCACCTGTGCTGTTGTTGCATTATGCACAGTGTCTCCCATCCCAGCCGTGAAAGACTGTATCTTTTGCCTTAGTCCTCATTGTGGCCTCCCAGACAAGCGCCTTTCTCGTCCGGATGCTCTGTTCTTGAAGATGCCATTTTCTGGACAGAATAATGGGCTTTGCTGCGCTCAGTGGGAATGCGATGCCTTTAAAATGTTCTCAAATCCTCAGCCTGATTGGTGTTTTTGGAAAGCTTGATGTTACAGCTTCATGTTATATGAGAGATTGTTTTATTTAACCTGAAATGATATGACTCACTTTAGTTGCACACAGATGGACTCTATTCAAATAATGACATGACTTCTATAGATAATTGGTTCCTTCACAGCTTATCCAGCAATCATAGCAAAGTGGATGAATGTATGTAATGAATTGTTTCTGTTTTGTATTTGTAATTAATTTTAGAAGATGTATTTTTAAGTTTGAGATTGTGGATTTGTTTGTGTTAATCTCAATCTCTGTGTTAATCTCTGTGTAAGTCTTTATTGTCAAATGCACAAAATAGCCGTGTTGATCTGAGCAGGGAAATCCTTATGACATGGCACGAGGCATGTATGCCGTAGCGTTTATTTAAATATTTATTTAATGCATTATGATTTCATGTTGTCCAATCCTAAAAGAAAGTGATGTCTATCCAATTCAATGACTTACCCTAAACTAACCTAAACTTAGACTGCTACATTTCTGCCGCCTGGTTTGATGTATATTTTGTTCCCCTTTCAAAGTTGACATGCAAGAATGACCATGCCAGAGCAGTGACTACAAATGCTTCTATTAACATACACAGCGACTCAAATTCACATCAAAATCTGTCCACTGCAGATGTCTCCCAACACTGTTGAACTTGGCAATAATGGAATTGAAGTTAGGTGAAAGTTGCGATGTATTAAACACAGAATGGAAGATAGCTGAAATATGAATCATCCTAAGGCTTCACAGTGCATTATTAGGGCACACTTTCAACAAGGCCCTTGGTAGGTCTCATTATATGGGGTATCAAACCAGAACAGAACTCACTTCCCCCAACTATGTGGAGGAAGTGGATTGGAAAATTAAATGGAGGGAAAAAAACTGTGATAGGACAGTTCAGCCCCTGACGTGGTTTTCTCACTACCAGACCTCTACTCTGCTCTTGTTCTCACACTAACGAGTCAGCTCAGCTTTTCGTGTGTGTCCCAAATGGCACTGTGTTCCTTTTATTGTAAACCAATTCGTATGGAGCATATTCAAATCAGCGCCCTCTGAAGGGAGCGAGGGTGTGTTTGGGGATGCGCGCGGTGGAGTTTGGTTCATTCACATGGTCTTTATTTTCTCATCATTGATTGGAATTTAAATTCTTGACTTTACCGGCAATTTATTCAATATGATTAACTTGAATTGCTTGGTTTTTAATGACAAAGTGTTCGGCAAAGTTTGCTGCACTGTTGCAAGATGAAAAAGAACTTTATTGTCCAATGTAGGTGGAAACTTTGTCGGTTGGTCTGTTGTTTCAGGTATGGTTTGGTCTAAGAATGTGCAATATGACATGGTATTTCAACTCAACTGATTGGTTCCCCACAGTAATTAACACATATTTAAGTCTGCTCCCTCTACATTCTTAAGGGCAGACCAATAACCCCCCCCCCCAAATATGTAATGCTTTCCCTGATCATTGAAGTCACAAGCTCAGAAAGAAGTGGAATTTATCTTGTTCGCTTTAAATAATTAGTACATTATTGTTTTAAATCTTATTAACACTCACATCCATCAAATATAAGATCAGGATTTGCTGCTCTTGCAATGATACCACATGTGAAAGGCCCACACAAAAGCCAGTGTGTATCCCAAAAGGCACACTTTTCTCTTTTCTCCATCCCTAAAGTGCACACATTATGAATACAACCCTATGGCTCCTTGTCAGAATTAATTCATTATTGGGAATGTTATTTGGGCCAAATCCAGAGAGCTGTCTGCAAAACAGGCATTTCTTTTTCATCCTTTGTGTTGTTTTTGGTCCTGAATTCAAAGACAACATTTACATCTGTCAAACAACCAGATTTGATTTACATAAACATCAGACTCGTTTTCTTTCTTTGTCTGTGTTGGTCAGAAAATCTGCATACATTTGCATTTCAAGGTTGTAATTATGAAAAGACATTGGCTGATTCTGCGAGCCATATATAATATTTAAAAGTTTGAGCCAATATAACATTTTTTTTCTGTATTTCTACTTTATCTGTTCCCATAAAGTATACATTATGGCACCAGCTGAGAACTGACTAGGAGTGCATTACAATCACTACGACTGTGACGAGTGATGTACGGATGTGGTATTATACAATGACAATTTCAGTCACCTAACACCAACAAATGAAATTCAACTCATTTTGAATGTGGCCATGTCTGATACAGTAGTTAGTGGGTGCTGAAATGTAAAAGCATGAAGCGTTCAGCTGGCGAACAAAATATCAGCAATGCTGAATGGGGAAAGAAAATGATTTGAATTCACTCAGGGACTCCGGCTGCAATCACACAATGGAATGAAAATAACATCCTGTAAGATGTGTTTTATGGACTACTTCATGATTGACTGTGTTTTTATTGTAAAATTCTTTAACTTCAGTTTTGTTGCAGTTTCTCTTACCATTAACATTGCAATATATGTGGAGTGTGATACTTTCAAAGCCAGTGTCACCCTTGCTAGTTTACCCAAATACAATACAATCCAGTTTGATGATTTTAGTTAGTTGAGTAACTATTGGCTTTTTATTAGGATGATGGAGAATTGTAGTGATGGAGAAGAGAGAAAATCTGGTGTGAACAGACACAATTGAAATCACACAATGCGTAAAACTGGTATGGACAAAGATTTAATGTACAAAATGTTTATGTTATTAGAAACTAAAATAAGCTAACTTTCTTCACCATTTAAATGTTTTGGTTATTCGCCAATCCTATGAGCTGCAAAGCTCCAGGGTGGGGAGCAACAGATTACAACCAAACAGGGATTGTGTTCAGTTATGTAGGCAGCAAAAATATTGGAATCAGATTACAGATTAAATTAAAAAAATATATATATAATTTAATTTTACATTTCTTTAAATTGGAAAAGATGCATGGGCAAAAATGCCTAACAAACATTGTTCAATTTAAACTTTTAAGAACCATTAGGGTAACGTGTTGTATGGAAAAAAGAAATGGACATCTCGTGAGCAGAGCATTTCTGTACATTACTGAATGAGGTGTACTGATCCCATCAGCAGTTAAATCATCGATGGAGACAATACCAATCAGACAGGTCCAGTGGCAGGTATAAATACCCAGAACACAGTGTAACAGAATCAGCTTTAGACTGTTCTTGTGGAGTGAGGTGTTGGTCCTAATGGACCGTAGCCTCCTGCCGGAGGGGAGTGACTGAAACAGTTTGTGTCCTGGGTGGGAGGGGCCAGCCACAATCTTTCCAGTGCGCCTCATGGTCCTGGAGGCGTACAAGTCCTCGAGGGATGGCAGGTTGCAGCCAATCACCTTCTCAGCAGATCGAATGATACACTGCAGTCTGCTCTTGTCCTTGGCAGTGGCAGCTGAGTACCAGATGGTGATGGAGGAGGTGAGGATGGAGTCAATGATGGCTGTGTAGAAGTGCACCATGATTGTCTTTGGCAGGTTGAACTTCTTCAGCTGCTGCAGGAAGTACATCCTCTGCTGTGCTTTTTTGGTAATGGAGCTGTTGTTTCGCTCCAACTTGAGGTCCTGGGTGATGATGATGCCCAGGAAGCGAGAGGACCACGCAATGCAGGCTGAGGAGTCACACGGGGTGATGGGGGCGTGTGGGGCTGGGTTCTCCCTAAAATCCACAACCCTCTCCAACACATAAATAGTCTCTAGATATAACAACATGGCCAATCCTTAAACCGGAGCTGAAAGTGTGGTGAACCCCACACCTTTTGCAGTGCAAAGAAGTACAGTGCAAAGAAGTGCAGTGCAAAGGCATGAACTAAAAGGGGCACCACCCTGGGTCTCCTGAAACAGGATTGAGAGCCACTGCCCTGTACTGTTGATTAGCCCTGCCCTGTATTCCTTAAGATTCATCTGTCCTATAGTGTTTCACTCCAACTCTGGTTGTAAATATTCTGATTTAGGTTGTCAAAAATCTAAGTATTAGGATTAGGTGTTGTAAATTACGTTTGGACAAAAAACATACAGGATGAAAGTTTTCCAGGAACTGGGTTGGGCAGACCTGCTATAGTGGATATAAAGAGAGATAAAAAGGCACCTTGGTCAACTCCGAGGGTAAATAATTCCCTATGGTAAGTGTTCAAAAGCCAGCCCCTATCCTTATTCTCTTAGTTCAAGTGGGTTTTTTTGCAGTTAGAGTACAATTTCATTTTTTTACCTGGACGTATGAATCTGAAGGACAGCGGCACATATATGTAATGTTATTTTAATGATGCAGTCAGAATTAAATTTAAAACATAGCTGGCTTGCCTTAACTTTGCTTTTCTTTCTTTTGGATGGACACAGACTGATATTCACAGCATAATTGCCTGCAATGCATTGTTTGGTTACGTCAGACTAGTATATTTTGAGACGACATCATAGCTATGCTAAGCTACTGATGTTTGAGTTGTAGTGAGATTGAAAGGCTTTATAAATACTGCAGCAAACTCTAATGAGACAACACAGTGCTGATCATGAATCTGTCTGGTGTGAGTGTGTTTTCCTTTGTGTGACCTTTGAAGTCTCACACTGTAACTGACATGTGACACAGTTTATGGAAAATGCACGCAAATTATCTCTAGATGTAACAACATGGCTACAGAACAACGTGTATCTCCCATATCCAAACCAAAAATCTATTTTTTAGTTCGGAAAACATTGAAGTATCCAATCTTAAGTAAAATATTAGAGTCGACATGGCCGATGTCGTAAAAAATGTACTTCCTTCCTTCCTCCATTGTTTAATTCATGCAGAAACCCAGCAAAGTGTGTCATGGAAGCTTTGTAAATGTAGATCCATGTTGGCTTAAGCCCGGGCAAGCGTCAGCGATCAAACGACACAGGAGGAATGTAGAATCTCTCTGTTAGCTAAAGGATTTGAGTAAACTCTGAAACAGTGCTTATTGCTCTGTTATCCACTGGCGTTAATGAAAAGCATGTCCTGAATCTGTCAAGGGAGATTAGGTGAATATGATTACTATTGTCCTTTTGCCAATGTAGATTTCAATCCACTGGGATTACAGTCAAGACGTCGGGATGTGTATTACGTTTCACCTGCCAAGGTACCTGAGAAAAGGTTGAGTTGCTGATCAGGATTTGAAATAAAGGGCCATCATCAAAGTTCTAGTGTAGAGACATAAATGTAAATGAAACTCTGTCTCTACAATGTCCGACCGTACTAAGTGAAGAAGTAACATACAAATGATCTTATTTTACCTTTTATCGTTTCGGATGATGTATACATTTGAACAGCAGAAACATTGCTTTATTTTTACACTTTTTGACTAGGCCTTCTGGAGTTGAAATCCCTTAGACATGTATTTTTGTTTACTGCGCATAAACTTAAACATTTTACTCCCATATGTTTTAATAACAAGAGTTATTGTATAGGGAATGTGACATGATCATCACAAAGCCTTAAATCAAGGACAATGATGGATGCAAACTAGGAAATAATATTTTCTCTTACTGGACTAACGGTCCTCTAAACACCTCTTAACATTTTCGACCTGTTGTTGCATCTGTTTAAATGCTTCATCTACTTATATTTGTGCATTTGAAAATTGCATCTAATTGTGGTGAAAATCAGAGGGATTTGTTTTCGTGGTTGTTTTTATACTTCATTGTACAATAATAGATGTTTTTGAACTAAGAACATTATCAAAGATGAACCCGGGGACAGGTACTCGTCAGAAATAAAAGGAAGACCTACTTATAAAAGAAGTGGAACAATCAACAGGATCAAAGTCCTCCTAAAGATTGATTTCAAACATTCTGCCGACAGATTTGTTTAATTTATTATTTCATCACAGGTGTTCATTGAAATGAGTCCTGAGTCTCAAGGATCTGAGCCAGCTGGAGGGATTTGATGAATAACCTAATAAAACATTTATACAAAAGTTCATTAACATACGTGTGTGTGTGTGTGTATTAAAAGCAAGAGCCTCTATTCAAAGAACAACTGCTCACAACATCTTCTCTTTTCCTTCCCTCTTTCTCACAGACCTTTGCCGGTAATCATTTAATGTCTCGGAGTGTCGTGACTTCGGGACGAGCATCCATATTTTGCCGGAGAGGACCGGGTCTAGCTAGTTAGCCCGGCATCCTCTTTTAATTAGTATTTCCGTCTGAGGAATTATCAACTACTAATATAATGGCTCGATTCATCTCTTCCCGCCATCTGGTGTGTGAGAAGTGCTCCTCTAGTGCTGATAGTCTTCCCTGGTGCTGTGTCGGGGGTAATAGGCTGTTCAAAGCCCTGCTCGGCTGCGGACAGATGAGCAGGGGTGGGGCCGGAGCAGCTGTGGCTCGGTCTGTCACCTGCTGCCTGTCGGTGGAAGGCGCCTCAGTTCAGAGTCAACTTCAGGCTCGCCAGGTCTGCTGGAGGCAGCGTAGGGAGGACAGAACCTGGCAACCCGGCGTTCCGGCCTGCAGGAGAGGGGCATCATTACCCGAGGCCCTTGAGGGACAACATCTGGGAGTGGTTGGTGAGGCTGATGTCGGGTGGGGAGACGAGACGGGCTTTGTTTTACACTTGTGTCCTTCTATCACAGTGAGTTTGGACATATCCTTAACACTTGACAATCCCATACGGAAAGTGTTTCATCATCTGAATAAAAAGAGTACAGATGCTTTCCATGAGCACAAAGGTTGTGTCTGCGTACCTGTTGAGCGGGCATTTCCCCTTTGTCCAAATAATCCATCCAACTGACAGATACGTGGCATTTCAACACGATTCCATAGCATAATTTTTAGACCGAGGCATCTTTTGCTGTGAATAATAAAAGGCTGCGATGCTGCAGTGTAATATGTTAAACGGTGTACGCAGCCGATCCTGACAGAGGTTTTCAGCCTCTCCACTAATGTTTAAAGGCGTCTGTGACCAACAGATGAATATCTGTATTCCCTGTCATGGGAAATCCATAGATTATTGCCCAATTGATGGATTTACTTATATGAACCATAAAAAAATATTAGAAGTTGTAGAAATGTTCTATACGTTTTATTAAGTATAAAAAATTAAAGCAACCGCAAGTTGAGCCGCATAATAGCGTATTCCAAAATGTTGTACGTATTTTTTGCCGGATGAGAAGCAAAGAGAGAGACTTGCTAAATCGTTAATCTGCTGACACATACAGGGTCAAAATCCTAAAAGCTGCTTGTAAATAATATTGAGAAATATTGTCCAGACATGTACATCTACATATCTTTACTGTACATTGTGCAATTTGTTGAGACAAAACGATGTAACAATGGTCAAAGGCAACTAAAATCACTAGAGGGCTGAATTCAAACATAGACCGAAGATCTAAATAAACAAATAGAATGACAGCAACTCACGTGCTTCAGTAGTGGTTATGTCCCCCACATGCCTGTATGTACTCCTGACAACCTTGACATGCGCCTGATGAGACAACGGACATTCAGGAACTGCCTACACATTCTGGCCACAATGAGGAACCCTGGACCCACTGCACCAGCTTACATTATGACCTTTTAGTTAGAAACATGCACACCAGTAGCACCCTGGAGGACATTTTTTAGGAAGAAGTTGAATTAAGTGTGCAACCTGAATGGGCTGCTGGCTCGGCCTCATTTTACCAGTAGTGACAAGGACAGTGGTAAACGCATTGCTAGACAATAATCAGTCAGGAAGGATGAGTGCAATTGAATGTGGCCACCACTTGCAAAACCATTCCATTTCTGGGGGTAGTCTAGCTGTTGCCTCTCCAGTGCACCTGTTGTCAATTTAATTTGCACCAAAACAGGTGACAATGATTCACAATCACTTAGCCTTCCTAACAGGACAGATTGATATCCCTGACATTTTTATTGACTAGGTGATATACTGTGAGGATTACGTGTTCCCTTACAATTATAATAAACACTTGGTTTGACATTCAGATGCTTAAGACTTGCATAGTTCTGTACAGTTGATAAGTGGCGTCCATCCCTTCTGGACTTGTAGCCTCCACTACAGGTGATCCATGTCCGACCTTCTGGACTTGTAGCCTCCACTACAGGTGATCCATGTCCGATCTTTTGCCTTCATCTACTGTTCTGCAGTTCACTTCCTAATAATTTTAGATCTATGGTGTATGTTTGTTTTAATGTCTTTTTTGGGATTGATTTATATCTTCTTGTTTTGTAGTTTCACACCACATGATGTTACAACTTGATGCCTGTGCGTTTTGTCAACTGAGACAGTGATTGATGAATCTTTGTACCTTGGCAGGTTAATGCAGTTTCAAAGTAGTATAATAAAATGTATTTTAGTTAGTAGTTTGAATGAACTGAATGCTTTTGCTCTGCCAATTCTTGTGTTTACATCTTCCTCAATCCAATGTTGTCTAATTATCAATAGAAATTAGCCTGTGTACATCATCTAGTTGGTGATTGTTTTTTACATATTTGTTGTGCGTTTTGTTTGTCCTCATGCTTTCTAGTTGGCTCCGTTCTAGTTTGTGTTCTGCATCGGCTGGAGAGTTTACGCTTAAAAGTGCCAACATAACAGCAAAGTCCAAGTCATCTAATTGCTTTGTCAAGCTTCAGCGAATGCCAGTTAGATTATTGATGATTGTTTGTTTCTTACTAAAGTCTAAACAAAGGAGAAAAAACAACAGAAGTTTCCCATGTTAAGGACCTGAAAACTTTCACAGTGAGGCAAGTATTTAGTCAGCCACCAATTGTGCAAGTTCTCCCACCCCAAAAGATGACAGAGGCCTGTATTTTTCATAACAGGTACACTTCAACTACAACAGACAAAATGAGAAAAAAGCAATCCAGAAAATCACATTGTAGGATTTTTAATGAATTTATTTGCAAATGATGGTGGAAAATAAGTATTTGGTCACCTACAAACAAGCAAGACTTCTGGCTCTCACAGACCTGTAACTTCTCCTTTAAGAGGCTCTTCTGTCCTCCACTCGTTACCTGTATTAATGGCACCTGTTAAGCTGTCAAAGGACACCAGAAACAAAATTGTAGACCTGCACCAAGCTGGGAAGACTGAATCTGCAATAGGTAAGCAGCTTGGTGTGAAAAAATCAACTGTTGGAGCAATTATTAGGAAATGGAAGACATACAAGACCACTGATAATCTCCCTCGATCTGGGGCTCCACGCAAGAACGGTGAGCAAAAATCCCAAAACCACACGGGGGGACCTAGTGAATGACCTGCAGAGAGCTGGGACCAAAGTAACAAAGCCTACCATCAGTAACACACTACGCCGCCAGGGACTCAAATCCTGCAGTGCCAGACGTGTCCCCCTGCTGAAGCTAGTACATGTCCAGGCCCGTCTGAAGTTCGCTAGAGAGCATTTGGATGATCCAGAAGATGATTGGGAGAATGTCATATGGTCAGATGAAACCAAAATAGAATATTTTGGTAAAAACTCAACTCGTCGTGTTTGGAGGACAAAGAATGCTGAGTTGCATCCAAAGAACACCATACCTACTGTGAAGCATGGGGGTGGAAACATCATGCTTTGGGGCTGTTTTTCTGCAAAGGGACCAGGACGACTGATTCATGTAAAGGACAGAATGAATGGGGCCAGGTATCGTGAGATTTTTAGTGAAAACCTCCTTCCATCAGCTAGAGCATTGAAGATGAAACGTGGCTGAGTCTTTCAGCATGACAATGATCCCAAACACGCCGCCCGGGCAACAAAGGAGTGGCTTTGTAAGGAGCATTTCAGGGTCCTGGAGTGGCCTAGCCAGTCTACAGATCTCAACCCCATAGAAAATCTTTGGAGGGAGTTGAAAGTCTGTGTTGCCCAGCAAAAGCCCCAAAACATCACTGCTCTAGAGGAGATCTGCATTGAGGAATGGGCCAAAATACCAGCAACAGTGTGTGACAACCTTGTGAAGACTTACAGAAAACGTTTGACCTCTGTCATTGCCAACAAAGGGTATACAACCAAGTATTGAGATAAACTTTTGTTATTGACCAAATACAAAATTCCACCATAATTTGCAATTAAATTAATTAAAAATCCTACAATGTGATTTTCTGGATTTTTTTTTCCGTTTTGTCTGTCATAGTTGAAGTGTACATATGATGGAAATTACAGGCCTCTCTCATCTTTTTCAGTGGGAGAACTTCCACAATTGGTGGCTGACTAAATACTTTTTTGCCCCACTGTATGGTCCCTCTTCAGGAACTTTGCACAGCATACCTTGTAGTCCCAATTGTAAGAGGAAGGACACAAGCGCAGAGCTCTCTCAAAACCTAGAATTACTACGCTTGGAGCCTTGCTTAGAAATTTTAAGCTATTCGAGGCTTGCATTGATGAAATAACACATGATTGATGACAGCCGAAACCTCCTTTTATCACATTCTTTTCTTAAAGCCTTTTTGTAAAATGCAGGCTTCTGTGGGTGTTCAGTGGGTTTCAGTGACCGACACACACAACAACCTCTACAGGTCACCTTACTTAGTATTTTCATTTAGAAAGTACAGCAACGCCGCAGTTGGTAGTGTCACTGGTTTACACTCTCACTTGTTATGGTGCGAAATCAGATCATATTTAACTTTGAGTGTAAACAAAACTGTTTGCTATTAATCTTTTGTGTATTTTATGACACACTTGCCCTAATAATCCAAATCCTCATAATAAAATCCAAAGCCTAAACAAAAAAGATTATTAAATCATTTTGATGGAAGCCTCAAAAGACATGCTCATCACTAACTCTCAGGAACATAAGCGCGGAAACACAGAGAGATTAAACAATGACCGACTAGAAACACTAGGGACTTCACAATGGGTTAACGAGACCCGGGGGAAAACCAATCACAATGAAGTGAGTACACATTGAAACAGGAAAACTAGAACTAAAACACACTGAACATAGAACTGCAACGACCGGCACGGCAAAACGTGCTGTCCCAGGTTATTGACTTAATGGGTGTTCCTCATGTGGGACAACATTTTGGTAAGATCGTATACATTGTAAAACCAAAAGTCCTGAACATCTTCCAAAATACTTTCTGTAATTGCTTGAAAAGGAATGCTTTGAACAAGCTTGTTAGGCTTGAATGCCTAAAACCTGGCTGGGGTGTTGTATAAAATGTGTTGAGTGTAAAGGCTTGTTTGTATTCTTACATACAGTGCCTTCAGAAAGTAATGAGACAACTTCACTTTCTTAATGTTGACGTGTTAGAGACATGATTCATCATATTATATTTTTTGACAAAGCGAAAACCTTTTTTTTGGTTTTAAGTGACAATTTACAATTAATAATATCTCATGTACCTAAGTATTCAGACCCTTACATGAAGTCCCATATGGAGTCCAGACGCATCCCGTGTTCTTTGATCAACCCTGAGATGTCTCTGGAGCTTGAATGGAGTCCACCTGTTACAGATTCAATGGTTTGGACTTGATTTAGAAAGGCACGCACCTGTCTACATGATTTAGAAAGGCACACACCTGCCTCTGAGACAGAACTGTGTCGAGGCATTGATCTGGGGAAGGTCATACAAAGAAATTGTTAAAGCTTGTAAAGTTACCAGGAGCTCTGTGGGCTCCATCACTGTGAAATGATAAGTTCAGAAACACAAAGTGGGTGAGATCCAACACCCTCTCTCCCTCATTTAGAGCACGGACACCGGTTTGTTCCTATTGCCCTCACAAGCGCTCCTGATCACGGTCCCCATTTAAATTCTCTGTCCCTCATCTGTCTTGTGGGTCATTAAATGGATTCCTTGGTCTCACAGTGTGTTTTAACTTTCTTATCTTTGCTTCTGTCATGTTTTAGTCCTCTGTTGTCCATGCGGCAGTGTCCTGCACTTCCACTTCCCAGAGATGACTGGAGGTCAAGACTTAACCGGGAAAGAAGGGCCTTGGTCAGGTGGGTTACCGAGTAGACAATGACCACTCCAACATAACCTCTAAGTTTCTCTAGAGATGGGAGAGCCTGCCAGAAGGACCACCCAATGAAGCCCATACCATGGATCAGGCCTTTATGGAAGCTGCTACTGTGTAAAAGATGTTGTGTTTTTTCATTTGTTGACTTAACAATCGTGTTATGGTGAAGCTAATAGTTAAAAATAAGTTGAGCTTTTTGCATTATTTACCTAAATTAGTCAAAATATTTGTACTGTTGTTTCAGAAACTTGTAAAGTTTAGTCAGTAAAACTGCAGTTCCACCTATTAATACAAATACTGATCAATCCATTGTGTTAACGGAGATCTTGACATTTCCTGTAGACTCTCTAGGGTCCAAGTATCTGAGAGAGTCTAACAACTGACCTCACCTATAAAAACTGGAACTGGAAAAGGTAAAAGTCAAACTCCATACCAATTGGATCTAGTTCAGTCAAATGTCGGTAAATTGATAGTATAATATCAATCAATCAATGTGGATAAGGACACAGTTAATAAACTTTAACATTTCTCCCTGCAGAAAAGCTTGCTCTGATTATAATCATGAGGCCTCCTCCCAGATCTTTTCCACTCTCAGAAATATTGGAAAGGAATTAAAATGTCCTCTCAGCAGACAAAGAGCGATGGAAATGCAAACACTTGTGTTAAACAGATGTTGTCCTGATTGGAAGCTGCTTGGAAAAAGATCCTAATTATAATGTTGTATTCTAAATGTCTTAGTGTAAGATGATTACACTCATTGCAATATCAAAATGACTGATGTTTAAATTTCAAACACCTTAAGTTTACGTAATACACATGTTCCTAGTTTCATGGTTTGAGTGTACCATACGTTTTCACAGCCCCTCTACCTACACTCCAATATAACGCCTTTTTAAAGAATCTACACAATTGACATTATAATTCTGGGGTTGGCAAGTTGCTCTCATAGGATCTCCTATTCCTAAACTAGACGGTTTTCTCGCAGTTTTTCATTCACAGCTTTCTAAAGTCTCTCTTGAAGAATAATATTTAACACCTTCCCTCGTGTTAAAAGCAGCAGTGTTCCTCTATAGTTTTCACAATCCCTGAGGTCTCCTTTCCTGGGTATTTTCACGATGTACCCGTCTCTGCAATCCGACGGAACATTTTCTTCCTGTCATATTACTTGCGTGTTACATAGCATGGTAGCGGAGGTTGCGATTTCTCTCCTTGAGGATTGTCGCTGGTCTCATCCACCCAATCTGCCTTGCATACATATTATTTTGGCTTTGGTGTGTGTGGGGGTGGCAGGGGGTTGCAGATGACCTCCAGTGTGTATGGAGTAGGTGGGATTTATGCCACCTCGTTTCCTGAGCAACTCAAAAGTGATCTGTCCATCGCAATTGCGATTCTTTTTTGGGTAATAAGAATTGTGCCTTTGTATGGGTCTGTTTGAATTTGCCCTTGATCATCTTTGTAGTTAAAAAAGTTCTGTCAGATGGTTATATCCCATTGTTTATTCTCCTTGACGTTCTTCAATTCACTTCTTTTCATCCCTTCAAATACTTTTAACTTTACATCCTTGTTTGCTGTGTTCATCCTAGACTGCCTCTTTACGCGGCTCCAGCTTTACATCTGTTTAGTACGCCATTTATAATCCTCCTCTCATTCACTTTCCCTAGTGTTTCCGTACAGCCGGGGTTTATTGTTTGTTTCCAGATTACTTTAACATTTGTCCACCAATGGTCTGGTGATGATATCGAAGTTATTTCTTGATCTGGTTGGATCCTGTTGGGTAATGTGGTTTTGTATATATTCAATATTTTCCTGTGTCTTCGAATAGCTACAGTTTAATTGGTATCCGTGCCGTTAGCAGAGGATGGTTTATGGAGCATGCACTCCTACATTCCCCTGAATGACCAGCAGTGAGAGCTTACAAATTCATGCCAATGTGCTTATATTAGGTGCCATGCATGTCCATTTGTGCATCTGTAATAGTCCTAACACTTCCAAGTTGTCATATTCACAGAACAGTGCAAATATGAATGAAACATAATTCATTAATTGGCATCCATAGTTGTTTCGTGCTGTTTTGAATTCATACCATCCATGAAAATCACAACATATTTCACTATGTTGGACATGATTTCATGCTGTATTGTTTGTTGAAGTACTTCTTGTATCCTTCCTTGTTAGTGGGGGCGTAGCGTTGAGTTGCTTACTTCCTTTGTTATACGGACAGTTGCTGTTATGAACCTTGAAGTTAAAAATAAAACATTTTCAAGCGTGGGAAAAAAAGACACTGGAAAGGTTTTTGCTGCGAGAGCTGTGGGTTGGATTCAGAACCATGCCGTAGCAGTACACGTATCGCGGTGGGAATGGCCCAGACTGCCGGACAACCCAAGGCCACCAGTTTATGGGTTCTCATTTCACCAGGGCACTGTCTCCCTCTGTATGTGGCACCTGGTTGTCTGGATGTCCAGAGCACAATATCAACTCTCCTCAGGCCGGTTTATGGTCTGCCAGGCTCTGCCTGGAGCCTTCTCGTTCCACTCAGCCTGAGAATAGATATCTTGTACCTCCTCTAGCACAGGTGTCTTTCCCCCTGAGTACATGGACCTGACATTATAGGTTGCTGCGCAGGGGGATCGCCTAGAGCTAAGAAGATTGGAATCATCTCCTTGTTGTTTTTCTGGGTTTATTTTTCTTGTGTTTGAAGGACTGACGAATTCTATTTTCCCAAGATCCAGGGTTATGTATTTGTGTCATTCATTTTTTGTTTAGAGAATGGGGTTGTGCCGATTTTGGGGTTCCACAGTTGTTGTTTTTTGCCTCCTCTTCTAGCTTTTTCCTTACTGGTAATGTATTCCAGCAAGGCAATTTTACCTTATTTTTAGAGACTAGAATTGAAAAAAATTGATTTATAAAGGAATCAGACATTTTCTACATTGAATTACTCTACCTTAAACCGGTAGAAAAAAAACAATTACTAACAGAAGTATGTTCTTATAAGACTTCCATTGGAGAATGAGTGTACATTTCTTTCACTCAGCATTAGATCTCTGCTTATTTTCAGTAGATTATTTTAATTCATGTTAAGAATTGATTAAAAAGGCTCTTGTAAATGAATAAACATGGCTGATCTGGTAAGTGGGCTGCCAGTTAGATTATAGCCTCATAGCCCAGACTTGTTTAAGAGGGGTGGTGGTGTTGTTTTTTAACCCCATTGGCTTGAAGAAAGCGTTTTTTTTAATTCACCGTTGCTTATGAAAAGTCAAAGCTTTCAACACGAACGGCAGTGGGTACTTGAACAAGAAATTTGCAATTGTTATACTTTTCACTAGATAATTGAAAAATCCCAATTTACTGAATTTCTTTTATTTCCTATATGGAAAGAAAACTACCCCCTTCTTAGAAACAGATAAAAGAAAGACCCCTAAAATATTCCAGCTGGATCCGCACCTGGCTTACAAGAATCAAATTGGATATACTGTGCACATGGTGTATCACAGAGCATTTAGCAGTGTGTACAATGCATGCTTCATTTATCGGCTGAAGTTTAAGCTGTGACCAAGTCCTTTTTCAAACATTGCCTTCTTGCAATTAGGGTTTCACAAGGGGAACCTTCTTACCCTCTAACCATGGCAGAATGCATTAAACTGAGGGAACACATTTCTTGTTTCTTGAAACCTTCCATCCATGCACAGAGCACATTATCGTTTGATTTCAGTCCAGAACATTTCAGTCTCAATTAAAATTGTACTGGGGTTGCGTTTCATTACCTGCGCTGGGGGCAATGTACGAGCCATTAAGCCCCTACCTGCATTAGTATCAGTGGAGACGATGTAGAGGTGAACATCCAGAGGTTAGGAGAAGGAGCTTGAAATGAAGTGCCCCAGGCTCCCTTGGCTGGCTTTTGTCTAAAAGGCCGAGGGTAATGAAACACTGTGCATAGAAAGTGGATGTAAACACGGATCTGCTACAAATTGACTTCTTATCACAGCTGTACGAAATCAAAACGAACTCTGTGTGTCCCAAATGGCAGCCCCGCATTCTTTAGTACTGTTCTTAATATGAAACAGTGTGCCATTTGGAATACAGTCTCTAAAAGAGGAGGGTTCGACACTTGCATTACCCTACGAGGTTCGGAACCCGCTGGTTTTCTGTTCTACCTCATGGCTAAATACACCCAGCTGGTGTCCCGGGTCTAAATAAGCCCCTGAGAGGGTTGGAATGAAAGAAAATGGTGGAGTGGAACTGGTGTTGCCGTGTAGATTTGAATACCACTGATGTAAAGAGAGTTTTTGCTTCATGGCCACGGAGGAAGATTATTGTGGATATTCCACCAGGCCAGTGGCGTCAGGGCCGACCCTAGACATAAGCAACATAAGCGGCTGCTTAAGGCCCC
Source organism: Novumbra hubbsi (assembly GCA_016801125.1). NCBI lineage: Eukaryota > Metazoa > Chordata > Actinopteri > Esociformes > Umbridae > Novumbra > Novumbra hubbsi. Next base: position 28,408 of record JACXGK010002610.1, on the reverse strand, counting down.
CCACTGCCAGGGGGCCCCAGACTGCTAGTGAGCACCGGACCACTAGGGGAAAGGGGGCCCCCAAATCAAATTTTGCTTACGGCCCCCAAAAGGCGTTTTAAACTTTTTTTTACTGAGATGTGTTTTTCCTTCTCATTATGATTTTTCCATTCCCTGATGAAATCTGTAAACATGCTGCTATTTGTTTAAATTATTTAGGTGTTCATTTACTATATGCCTAAATGTCCCTCTCCTCTAGATTCCACTGACCCAGTTCAAAGCTAGCCTCAGGCTCAGTTTGTTAATCAATATAGGTTTATATGGGCCAGTCAAAACTTTATATTTTAGGAACTGAGAATTTACAGCTGAAACTGAAAACACTTGAGGCCAGAAAATGCAATAAATACAACTTAATGGGGTTGATCTTCAAAAGTTTCTGGCTTCTCTCTTCCATGAAAGATAAAAAAAGAACCATATAGTATAATATCTCTCCCAGAACATAGACAAATGATAGACGTAAAACACACATTGTATGAATGACTCCAGCCACAAGGGGTGTTCTTCATTGTTGAGGATTACAGGATCTAGTTAAAGGGTATTCAAAAAAATGTTGCTTGCATAAATTAGCTTTCGCTTTGTTAAATAACTATTAGAGTGGTTGGGTAGTACTGCTAGCACAAATTGTCAGTGACACCTTGAAGAGCTGAGTGTGAGTCCGTAAACATCTTCATGAACCAGCTCCTCATTCTGTTATTGTACTCCAACAGTATTTGGAATCTCTTTGGAGTTTTGTGGGGTACAACTCATATTCTGGGTGATATGCAGCAAGTGCCCCTTTGAGCCCCTTGTTCCTAGTCTCGCTTAAGCTGCTATGCAACCTGCTGTGTCTTCCTGTTACATCACTCTCCACATCGCACAATATTAAGCTTCAGGGATCCTGGAAAGAGCTGAGCCTTCAAAATTTGTCATTCCAAAGAGCTGCATTGTTGCGAGAGGCACATGAATTGACGCGCCTACGACACAAATCAACATAAGCTGGGGGGAAATAATGGATGTGCCGTTTTCGAAGTACAGAGCACGTTCCTACATAGCATTGACAAGGCTCACACTAGCTGTGATCTGGTCCCTCGGTGAACACTATGTAATACACATGTTTATTTTGTTGGAGGGCATGGTCTGTCTCCAACCCTAACAGAAAAGAGAAGGGAGATGATAATGCTTGTTGCCACAGAGGTTTCACCACAGACAAGTGAATCAACAAATAGCATATTACTTTTGACCATCAACCAACCGGCACCTCTATTGACCATGCTTAAAAGTAGTACCCTTTGTGGGGAATAAGGTTGCCTGTTTGGGATGGAGCCAGTTGCGGTGAAACCTTCAAAGTAACAAGCATTCCAGTCTGCCTCCTCTTGTGTTTTTGTTGGGACTGTTTCTGTCTGTCTGTATTTCTGTGTTTTGTTGTTTGATATGTTTGTTTCTTTTTCCGGTGGACTCCAGGAAACTAAAATGTTGGATGCGACCCCACGCCTAGACCTTATGATATTCCTAGGGTCTCCAACAGGTCGATTGTGAGTGACCAGTAACTCGGCACCAATTTGTGAGTAGCTCGCCAAATATTTTTTAAGCACCGTGCACATTTTACATGTCCCTCCACTAACTGCAAAACTTCAGCACATTTCATAATTCAGACGCCACAGGCTTGCATCGAATATCTAATCGATGCAACATTAATATGACCCTATCCCTGTACAGCCATTACAAGCCAACATAATATGGGAATACATTTTTATCAATGTTCCCCCATCTGACCGTGCAGTGCATGCATGTCTTCAATCTATTTGTACAGAATTGCTAGTTAATGATAACTGACCAGTGGGTTCAGAAAAATAAATCCCTTGGAGAAAATATAAAAATGCGTTGTTGTACATTCTCTTGTACACTAAGGACCTAGGGAAATGTTGCAGGGGAGAGAAGAGAGGAATGTGTCTTTCTGAAAGCTAAAAAGAAATAGATGAGTAGCTCCATGTATTTCTTTTTTTTATAGAAGCTCTCATGCCCAAAATGATGGAGACCCTTGTGATATTATATTGAGGTGCGATGCCATGGCGATACAAGTTATTTTTTTGTCTACATCGTAACAGAGAGATTACCACTGCTTTACAGCAGAAGCCGCATGGGATACTTAAAGAGGCAATAGCACGGCACTGGGGTTTGGGAGAAGAGATTGTGTTTTTCTGACTGGGAGGGAATCTCTCTAAACCAGCTTTCACTCTAAAGCATTAGACAGTCATGGAATAGTTTTTGGTTCAAATCCTCAAGGTGACAATGTGAGAATGTATGTTGTGGTGCCCTTACATAAGGCGTTTAACCCTGATTGCTCCTGTAACCCAATCTGGACTGTCTGATGAAGTACTCAAATGTAAGTGTAAAGACATTCTAAATGCAGAAGGATACTGCCTCCGACCATGATTCAGCCACTATAGTGGCGTCCAAATACCAATTGGACAATGTTGCCTGACTGCCGATGGGTTTAAATCAAGGTATCGCGTTTTCAAACAAAAGTCATTTGAATTTACGGCACGCCTAGCTGGAGCTTGTGAGTGAAATTATTCGCAGCCCACTAGCTACATCTTTCAAAATGCATATGCTTCTTAAATGATGTAAAGTTTATGTAAGCCAAAACGGAGCCGGCAGCCTCAAGGATGAATTTGAAGGGAAACCGCTTCCCCAAGCTGAAGGCTATGCGATATGCAGGAGATACACCACCATGTAGAAGTGTGCCTAGTCATTCACCTGCAAAACATGTAGTAACATCAAAATTACACTTTGAAGTTGCTAACAACCGAGGTGGTGCTTTCTACCAGACTCAGACAGAAACTGTCAGGATAGGGAGGAAGGTTCAGGTTTACCCTGCCGTGGGCAGGCCTTATGGCGCACACTAACTCTTTGGCCCAAATGGCACCCTATTCCCTATATACTGCATTATGTACTCAAACGTGATGCATTACAAAGGGCATAGGCTGTCATTTGGGGCCAATGCCATGTCTGCAGCGTGGGTTCTGTCCGTGTGGTGCAGTTAGCCTGGGGTGTACCAAAAAACAAAATGATCCCCCAAAAAATGGATTAAGTCAATCCGGTGTGTAGCTGTTCCGATCCTGTCTCTGTACAGGAGGTAGTTTTACACAAACAGCCCCAAGCCAGAACACTGCATCTGAGCTCTGTTCAGTTTTGCGTCACTACACCGCCTCACGTCCCTATAGCTGTGGCTCTGGAATATGCCGCTTTTCTCATTTTGAATACATTCCTTTCTGCATCGGACTGTGACTGGCTGATGCGCAAACTCCTTCTGAGAGAAGGGTATCTCCCGCTTCGATATTTAGAACGTGGCCATTGCCAAGACACCGTAGTGCACATCTTAAATCTTATATATGAGAAATGTTCACGTCTTGAACACATCCTGTCGAACATGTTGCAGCAGCTATCAAGGCCTTATTTGAACTAACCCTTGTATAACCATTCTTGCTGCAGAGTTTTAAGTGTTTCACCCATCAATTGTAAGCCTGTCTATTATGATATGGACAACTAATCCATCTAGATGGCATTGTCCTGTAGAGCTTTTCTTTTCTTCGGCAGTTGAGACATGAGGCCTAACCTTCCGTTCAGGGGAAGTAATGGCTCCCAGCTTTATTTGCCATGACTCGTTCATCTTCACTAACAAAAGCGGTACATTGTATCCCAAATGGCTTGCCTCATACAGTCTCTCAGAAACCACGGGTTAGCCTGGTCATAATGCCCAAAGAGATGCCCTATAACGTAAACAGGGTCCCATTTGGGACTCGGTGGTAAGCAATGGGTCTGAAAAGAAAGCCAACCACTTTGACAAAGGAAGTGATTAAGTTCCTGGCGTTTCTGTAACAGATTTGTGGCAGAGTTAGGCCACAGATAGATACTATACTGTGACGGAAAGGGTCACAAAGGATTTGGGTACCACACCTATGAAACACAATTGTGTTACAAACTAACAATGGTCTTTCTTAGTCAACGCTGTAGGGGAACATTGTGTTATTGAATATTGGATCATTTGTCCTCGGAAAGAATAAAAATATGTACAGCGGGGAGAACAAGTATTTGATACACTGCCGATTTTGAAGGTTTTCCTACTTACAAAGCATGTAGAGGTCTGTAATTTTTATCATAGGTACACATCAACTGTGAGAGACGGAATCTAAAACAAAAATCCAGAAAATCACATTGTATGATTTTTTAGTAATTTATTTGCATTTTATTGCATGACATAAGTATTTGATCACCTACCAACCAGTAAGAATTCCGGCTCTCACAGACCTGTTAGGTTGTCTTTAAGAAGCCCTTTGGGGATGCTTTTCTGCAAAGGGGACAGGACGACTGCACCGCATTGAGGGGAGGATTGATGGGGCCGTGTATCGCGAGATCTTCCCTCAGTAAGAGCATTGAAGATGGGTCGTGGCTGGGTCTTCCAGCATGACAACGACCCGAAACACACAGCCAGGGCAACTAAGGAGTTGCTTAGTAAGAAGCATCTCAAGGTCCTGGAGTGGCCTAGCCAGTCTCCAGACCTGAACCCAATAGAGAATCTTTGGAGGGAGCTGAAAGTCCGTATTGCCCAGCAACAGCCCTGAAACCTGAAGGATCTGGATAAGGTCTGTATGGAGGAGTGGGCCAAAATCCCTGCTGCAGTGTGTGCAAACCTGGTCAAGGACTACAGGAAACGTATTATCTCTGTAATTGCAAACAAAGGTTTCTGTACCAAATATTAAGTTGTTCTGCTTTTCTGATGTATCAAATACTTATGTCATGCAATAAAATGCAAATTAATTACATAAAAATCATACAATGTGATTTTCTGGATTTTTTTTTTAGATTCCATCTCTTACAGTTGAGGTGTACCAATGATAAAATTACAGACCTCTACATGCTTTGTAAGTAGGAAAACCTGCAAAATCGGCAGTGTATCAAATACTTGTTCTCTCCACTATAGTATATGATTTGTATGGGGATGTTATTGAGCGCTAAGATAAGTCCTCTGTAAGAAGAAGTTGGTGAACACACTAAAAGTAACAGATTTTTTTCACATCAACATATGGAATAAACACAGTTTGATTATTACAGTAGTATATATTTTCCTCAAACTTGATTTTCAAGTAGGAAAAATAAGAGTGTTCAGCCCAGATTTCAAAGAGATTAGACATTTCCTTTAGACAAAATGTATCATTGATGTCTTGGCGGTTTACTGTCGGAATTAGGCACATAAAACAGCAAAGCGCCATGTAGCCACCAAATTACTGAATGTCCCTCAGGAAAGTTGAGGCCCATTAAAATGATAGATTGCACTGCGTCATGGTTTATGCAAAGGGACGTTTTATACCCACAAAGCAGTCTAATTGCATTCATTCCTGTGAGAAGTCCACAAATGTTGAATTTAAAGGTTCTCAGGCGTATTGGCAGCAAGCTGCTAGACAGAGGCTGACTTGAGGCTTCAAGGGAAAAGGAAGGGAAATGTAAATCTTGACAAACAGAGAGCCAGTGTCCATATTATCATCTATTGCCCTCACAGGCCTCTTCCCATGCATAAATTCAAGCCATGCCTGAATGGTAGCATGGTAAAATGGGCATTCATTCTCAACTGACATCCATACTGTGGATCAAGGCTGTAGTTTCAGTGTAGATAAGCTTGCTAGCCTGCCCTAGCTACCATTTTAGAATGTTTGGCAATCAGCCCTGTCAGACAGAAATATTGTAAAGATCCAATCCAAACCCACTAGACTGTATGATTTGTAGCAGAAGAGGGGCAAATAATGATATGCAGACGAGAACAGAAGACCGTAGAATGCTTTGAACTGTGTACATACATAACATTGTCATAGAGGCTTGTGGCCTTGGGTAGCCCAGGACGGTGCCTACTGTGCTGTCCAACTATTCAAATAATCACTTGGGATTAATTGTAATCTTTGATTGTGTTCAAATGTTGCCCCTAACCCACACTTTTCTGTTTAAATGGCAATGAAGAGTGCTTGACTTAAAGTAGTGTAATATACACTGCCCAAAAAAAATTACGGAAACACTTAAATCACACATCAGGTCTTGATAAACGAAATATATTTAAGATCAAAATGGTTACAGTACATTGTGTACTTCATTCAAAACAAAATGACGTAACAACGGTCAATGGAAACCAAAATCACTCGCCAATTGAGGACTGGATTGAGTTTGATGGATATAGGAGACAATTTGCTAGATTGTCTGCTCTACAGTATAGAAAGTGTGTAAGATATTAGTTGAGTTGCAAATTATTCTCTATCGTTCAGCCAATCCAGGATAATGAGAGTGGAATGTACTCGCCCAATCTGCCCAGCTCATTTTTATGGTGAGAGACATTGCTCCTATTTAGACTCGGAGATCCTTTTTTTCTCTTCAAAGATAATGAGATTACAATGTATTCCCCAACTGTAGAAAGAAAAGACGGGGGGAGACATTCTACAGCACTTATCCACAGGCTTTGATCAGATATCCAACTGTCTCTCTGGGCGTCTGTAGAGTGTGAAAGCTGCCTGTTTTATCACAACTGTTGTCATCAATATTGTTTTACTGTATGTCAACCTTGTCAATTTGTCAAGTTCTAACGGATAGTTTTTGTGTTTGGTTCAATAAACGGAAATCACATCCAATGTAAGATGGGTGTTGTTGAGGTAGTCATACCCGTAACTTTGGATGGGCTACTCAATTAACCTTCATGTTTAGCTGAGTATTTGAGAGTTGCCACATTCATAGGATGATACTAGAGAAAAGCCCCGAAACATACAACAATCACAGTTTACCAATGGGTGTCATGAATCACATTTTCACATATGGCCATTTCATGCTCATTTCTATGTTTAAAATATCTGTAAATCATTCTTGATACGTTTACTCTGCTAATTGACTAATAAGTAAATGTAGTGAAGACATATTTGTTCATGAGATTGAACTGCTGTATTCTGACCGATTTTCAGTTAGATGTTAAGCTGCGTTGGTATCTATTTAAGCATGCATATTACTTATATATTACATGGTATCTAGGCCTCTTCCAATCCTCTTTATCAGATGGGATTTTCTTCTAGCCCTTAGTCATGAATATGAAGATCTCCATCACATCACAGAGGCCATGAATATAGATGGATCCTCCATCTGCTCCATCTGACGTGATGCCAACATGATCACCGAGCAAAAAAACTGTACTTACCCCTAATTAGGTCTTCTTTCACTCCCCCTTTCTGTGAGGCAGAAATGCGGTGTTAGATTGGATTTTGAACATGGTGATCTGACATTGTGTCAATAGAAAAACGGGTGTTTACAGTTTCTGTATTAAGAAATACTTCTTTGTGAACGTCATTGTGAATGTGTCAGTGATATCCAAGTGCCGCATTCGCATGTTTTTCAATAGACCACACTGCTGAACACCTTTTTGTACCAAGTGAAACAAGATCTGGAACATATTGTACATGTTATTGATTTTTCCGCGAAAAAAATAGATCGCCTACTTCAAGGAATGTTAAGTTCTAGCAATGCTAGAAACTGGAAACCTGCTCTAAATTATCTCAGCAAAAGCATTACAGTGTCATATCTGTTTAGGATCTCTGCAATACAAAATGTGTGAGATTCTTCTAGTTCAAATTGAACTTGGCTTTGAGTTATACTTCTTATAACTCTGTAAGAGGCTCATTAAGAACATAAAAAAACGTAGCATCCAATTTCCAAATATTTCATCATCGTGCCTCAATAATTATGCAGGGTTATTAGATAATTTTTTTGTATTTGGTTTACTTAATTCAGGTTGACGTTTCTTGCTAACAGCAGTGGTATACTGGGATCTTCGATTCACCCAGTTTCTGCTGGTAAGGTATATCCTCTGCAATACAACAGTGCCCTCTTTCGCTCATTTGTGATAACACCAACATCTGCAGAACATTTGAAGCACAAATGAAATGTGAACATTACAGAGAACTACTCAATATTACAGAAAAGGCTTGCGTGTGTTTAAAAACAACAGATGCATCAAAATAAACCCTATCCCTCAAACCAAAAACAGTTCATTTCAAAGAGAAGGAACAGATAAATGGACAAACCCTCCCTGTCTGTTTAGAAGTGTCAGTTAGAGTGCAATGGAGTGTTCAAAGTGATGAATACTTAAGAAATGTTTTCTTTCATATGTAAAAATAAGTGAAGTGAAGTAGACAAATATTCTGGAACAAACCTTGCATACATAAATGTTGTCTGGGTTTTCTGCCAAACACACAAAAGTGACATGTACACAAACGCCGCAGTCACACAAAAAAACTATTGCTTAATTTCCAAAAAACAGCAAATGATGCCGGGAGGCATCCATTCATCCAATCATGTAGGTCATCGGGTGATCGAGCCGTGCTGTGGAATTATTTAACAAAACCTTCCTTTGGTTCATTGGTTTCTGTCCCAGCTTTAACCACCAGGATAACAGTTGTGTCAGATAACAATCTAATTCCTAATCCAATAAAGTGTTTTATTATACTGACAATACCATCATGATTGCTTCACTGAATAAGACGTTTTGTATTGCGGTAATCTGATGCCGGTCTGTATTTCCTTAAAGGAAAAAATATTTGTTTCCCTCTAGTGTCTACAAAGGATATAGCAAAATGCATTTACAACTGCAGACAGCCATAGCAGCTAACTAACAGCGCATAACTGCTATCCAGCAAACAGCTACAAAGTTTAGGTTTGAATGACTAGAGCCTATCCTGGCATTGGATAAGTGATTACTGATTATGAATGGCTGAACATGTGCAAATTTTTTAAGAAAATGTAATACAGGACCATTTCTGCATCCTATAGCGGCAGAATTGGAAAAAATAGAGTGAAAGAGGGAGGTGGAGACAGGCCGTGCTGGGAGTCAAGACATTTTGATTTTAGACATTTTGGAAAAGTCCTAACCTCAAGGGAAGCTAGTTCCACCATCATGGTGTCGGGGCGGACAAGAAATGTGACTGGCGGCCAAGAGACCAGAGGTGACAGGAGCTGCCTCTGAGCCTTGCTGGAAGTTGGAGTTGGACAGTTAACCTTGCTGCTCGGTAGGCAAGCACAAGGTTTCTGTAGCGGGCGAGAGCCTCTGGTGAAAGCCATGGGAGTGCGTGGGGGGAGCGAGGTGACTTTGGGGGCCTTGGGAAGGGTAAACAGCAGGTGGGCTGCGGTGCATCGAAGCAGGGAGCTCTATCAGCGGTGAGTCGCAGGGTTTCACTGATCTCTTTTTTTTGTTAGATGTGAAATAATCTGCCTGAAATAGTACCGCGTCCTGGGTCAGGTTGTTCACAGTGAATGTTGTGCAAAATGAACTAGAAGTTGGTTCACTGTGTCAAAGGCTCATGTTTCTAGAAGACTGGGTACAAAGTGGACTGAAAAGAGCCTCTGTAATACCGATGAGAGGAGCGTTAGAGTGCCTAATACTCCTAATCTACTACTGTAGAGTCAACAGGGCCGTTAGACTGTTCATCTTCTCAGCTCGGCTCCTCTTGCTTAGCTACGACTATTTTTTTTGTTTTGTATTACAAATGGCTTTGTCAGGGCAGACTCGAGACAGTCTATGTTGAGATAGACTGTCTATCCCATCCAGTGCAGTTCTGGCTCTTATCCTGCTGGGCACTCAACCAGCAAGCCTAGCTTGGAATCCTTTCATGCAAAAATGAACACGGTTCCCTGACCTTCTACCACAATTGACCACACTGGAGCCTGAGCCGCCACACGAATGGTGTTAAAAAAAAGGCTGTGTCCACACATTCAGTTGTATTCACAAGCATATATTGCAGATCCCTCCCTTGTGCACTCCGCTAAACAACACAACCCCCCCCAGCAAACAATAAGTCGTCCTTGCCATGTTGGCCCAGTTAGACACATCAGGGGAAATATTTCATGCACAATAATGCAATGTCTACTGCAGTTGATTTAAAATGAAAGGGTAAAAGGTACTCAACCCTCTGATACATAAGCTTATTTTCCGGCATTCTACAGTCGACCCATTTATGAATGTCTGTTTGTTGAATTTGAATGGTCAGATCTATTAAAACATAGATTTCTAGAGGGTCTCCGTTTTGGAAAGGCTTTCTGAAAGCTAGCGCAACCCCTGCTCTTAGTTGTCTGTTCCAGATCTTTTGAGAATATTATTGGAGAAGTTGCCTGAAGCGTGAGATGAATTGGAACACATCAGTGTTGAGGCAGAGAACTCGCAGTGATGACGACTGGCTATTATTCTGAAGACTGTGGTGAGCTTTGAGACACAGAGCTGCTTACGCATCCCCCAAGTGGCAGCCACACGAAATGCGACGTCCAGGAGCTACAACACCATTATTTCCACGGACTTGCCCTCTAAAAGATCATCAGCAGACCTGAATATTCACCATCCCCTGACCACACATGCCCCCAACTACGGTCGAAACTTTACACCTTTGGACGGTGCAGCATATCATGTTTTGGGGTTGTTGATAAAAGCTAAGCATAAATTAAGATCAGCCACCAACCTCTTATTGCTTTTCTTTACTCTTATCAGACTGAAACAATCTCTATGTGAGATGCCAACTCTGGATCTAGCAAGAGAGCCTGAGAACATCACGCCTCATCCATGTTTGACAGTTGGTGAAAGACAATGATGAACCATCCTTTTGCCCACTTGACCGCATGCAAAACCCATGCTTAATGACCCGAAGATTTGGAGTTATCTGTCCATAAGACCTTCCAGTTTTCAGTAGTCCACTGGCGGTGCTTCATGGCCCAGACAAGCCTCTTTTCTATTTTGCCATCTTAACAATGGCTTTCTTGCTGCCACTCGACCTGTCAAACCTGCAACTCGAAGTATTCGACCAGTGTTAAGCTGTTATCCTTGGGGCCATCTATCACGCAAGCTGTTGGATTTCAGAAATTGTCTTCGGATTCCGTTGCGTCTGCTAGACCTCTTGCAGTCTGAGTTCCCTCCAGTTTCCAAGTGCCTTTTGATGGTATAGGAAACTAACACTATTGATTGTCTTTCTTTGGAATTTTTCTAATGGAAAGACCCGTACTTTTTAAGGTTATAATGGTCTGTCTGGTTTCCTTTGTTAATTGCCTTTTTCTTGCCATTTTGACATCAATAAACAATTTTTTGCAGTACAATACTGTCCACATAATGATTAAGAGGGTGTAGGACAACATCAATGTTGCCTTTTACAACATTTCTTTTACACAGACAGAGGGTTTGTAAGTAATAAACAAAAGTTGGAACAGCTGTAGGAATTGTTACTGTCAACTTTCAAGGCATAATTTACTTCCAAGTAGTGTGTAGGCTTGATTAGATTGCAATCTAGCAATACACTAGTAATACAGTAGATAGCTAGCAAGCTAATGTTTTTCATGTTAGCTACACAGGTCTGGTATGGAGGCACTGTAATCTTCAGTGGGGCGTGTTTTTTTGATATCATAGAGGAAAAAAGGTCTGCTTTCTTTTCCAAATTTGCACATAAAAAACACTCACAAACCACCAGGGCTAAGCTCCCCGTCATCAAATATTCTTCCCATGTTTAGAACAAATGTGCCCACAACAACATCTGTGTAACTCTAAAATGCATATATGGTGCAACGAAGATGGGTACTCATACACATACATGTTTTCAGAAACCTTTTGACCACTCCCAAAACTGCGCTTGTAATAGTAGAGTCTCGGGTGGTTTTATATCTGTGTACATGTTTACCTCTAATTATAACAATTTGCGAAGAAAAGAAACAACTGGGAGAGTTAAATTATTTTATTTTTTAAATCGACATGCAGTATAAAATCATATTTAAAAAATGACATTTTGCCATACAGCATGTCAGAATATATGGAGAATTCCATGTTTACAAGATTAGTGGTCCTCAATGTAAATTGAGCAATGTTATGCTGTGAAAGTCCATCTGAACATGGCATTATGATTAAAAAAAAAATATTTAACACAGATACTTGGAACGTACTATGTTATGTACAAAGTATTACATTCATTAAGGGGCAATCAGGAGTTGGAACATCCATATTTGGAATTCATGTTATTGCTGTGTACCCACTGTTTCTTAAAGAATATAGCTCATATTACTCAAAATGGCGTACCCCTCAGAACCCAAAATATACAATGAGCTTGTTTTACTCAAAAAACAATGCATACATTAGATAGTTGTGATGTGATTCAAATAATCTGGGAGATGTGCCAGGGTCCCAAGAAGCCCATTTTGATGCCATTCATTTAGTATCAGGGCTGTGTTCTTGGATATGAGCCAAGTGCTCATATCCAAGTGCTCATATATGCTTTTATAGTCTTCGAAATGTTAACATAAAAGACAATAGATGGTAGAAATTACGATTACGTTTATTTAGTTATATATCAAACATGGCATCATGGGATTTGTAAGAAACAGATACATTTTACCATTATTATATTGTTCTGGATTACATGAAAAGGTGTATCCATATATTTTGTACATTATTTTTCTCATTAGAGAAAAAATACATACTATTTCAGTTGTATGTGGTGACTGTGATAAACAAAAGTTTGTCATCGGGAATATTTTTGTTTGGTACAATGAACACTAAAAGCCAACTTTGACATCTGCATTAGGAACTGATAAATCGTCCCCAAACTGTGGGGTGCAATTATGATCAGGAGTAGTTTAAGCATCTACAGATAATTTAAATAGATTTCACTTTCACCTTTTGACCATCCATAGTTGCAATAAATATATATAATTTGTATATTTGTATGTATTAGTAGCTACTACTGATTGCCGCTTTAACAAACTAAATAGCATACATAAAGTTCACCATATAAAAAACTTTCAGTCCATTAATTGATCTAATCTGTGTGTAAAACGTTCCAAAAGAGTATGAAATCAACCATGAAGAATTTTATTTTTGTAATAACAAATCATTTTCTGCTAACATGCCATTATAAAAAAGAACACTCGGGCAAAAATGAACTGGTTTACGTTTGGTATGAAGTTATAAAGATGACATTTTGGCAAGCTTTGCAATAATGTGAAATATCAATATGATATATTAGTATTTTAACAATTGTGTAAAATATTTTTTTTTTACATTACAATACATTTCATAAACAAGCAAATTACTTTGGTGTAATTGAGCTACAGCAGTCATGGAAAGAAAGTTTGAAATATATCTGTTCCATTAGTTTCATTTCTAGAAATGATACACTATATGGACAAAAGTATTTGGGCCACACCTCTTAATCATTGAATTCAGGTGTTTCATTCAGTCCCATTGCCACAGGTGTATAAAATCAAGCTTTTACAAATATTCCTGAAAGAATGGGTCATCCTAAAGAGCTCCCTGAAATTGAGCGTGGTACTGTAATAGGATGCCACCTTTGCAACAAATCAGTTCCTCAAATGTCCTCCCTCCTAGATATTCCACGATCAACTGTAAGTGGTATAATTGCAAAGTTGAAGAAACCACGGCAACTCAGCCACAAAGTGTCAGACCACGTAAAGTTACAGAGCGGAGTCGCAGAGTGCTGAGGTGCATAGTGCCAGTCAATACAGAGTTCCATACCTCCTCTGGCATTTACATCAGCAGTAAAACTGTGCGACAGGAGCTTCATGGCATGGGGTTCCATGGTCACGCAGCTGAATGCAAGCCACCAAGCACAAAGCTGGGTGTTAAATAGTGCTGTAAAACATGGTGCCATGGTGCCAAGGAACTCTGGAGCAGTGGAAAGGTGTTCTGTGGAGTGAATCACGCTTCTCTATCTGGCAGTCTGATGGACGAGTCTGGATTTGGTGGAGGAGGGATAATGCTATGGGGTTTTCTGGGGTTGGCCTTGTCCACTTAGTTCCACTGAAGGGAACTCTCAATGCCTCAGTTTGCCAAGACATTTTGGAAAATTCTATGCTTCCAACTTTGTGGGAACAGTTTAAGGAAAGCCCTTTCCAGCATGTGCCTCAGTGCACAAAGAAAGGCCCATAAAGGCCATAAAGGTTGAGTTTGGTGTGGAAGAACTTAACTGGCCCGCACAGAGCCCTGACCTCAACACTATTGAACGCCTTTGGGATGAACTAGATTGTGGAGGTCGCAAGCCAGGCCCTCTTGTCCAGTGTCTAACCTCACCAATGCACTTCTGGAAGAATGGGCAAAAATTCCAACAAACCCACTCCAAAATCTTGTATAAAGCCTTCCCAGAAAAGTGGAAGCTGTTATAGCTGCAAGGGGGAACTCGATATAACTGCCCATGGATTTGTAATTGGATGTCATACAAGCTCCAGTAGATGTAATGGGCAAGTGTCACAATACCTTTGTCCATCTAGTGTATAAATCCAGGAGCATTTTTACATGAGAGTGTGGTATCTTGTCAAGGACTTTGCAAACTCAGCTCATTTTCCGTGTAATTTAGTGTTTCTTCTTCAAAACTGTTTGACCAAGAGTAGAATGTTAACAAGGTGTACCCCCATGGGGTAAACCATGTACCAACAGATATGCATCACTCAGGGAAAGCGATGCTAAGCTGAAGCTATTTCTCTTTACAGCACCACTTCATGCATATACTGTTCCACTATGTATATATTACATATATATTCCATAGTGGAACAACGCAGATCTATGTAGATTATAGTGTTCTGTCACAGGGCACTACCAAGCTCTGTAGGTGACATGGAGGGTTAGGGTTATCTTATTTAATGCGTGTGTGCAGCTTAGATAAAACATGCAAGCGACTTAGTAAAGTGTGTGTCATAAAACACACAAGCACACTACAATTTTTCCCCCTCCTTATAATCTCCACGTGCTCCGTAGTGAACCTACTTTGTTTGTGAAGCCCAATTGACTGGGAGTCAACTGGGAGTTCATATTATCATATTTTTCTCTGAGATCTCTGCCAGGCAAACATGAGCATGTTGTCTAACTTTAAAAGCCACTAGACAGAAAATATTTCATTTACTGCTCATACACAGTATTTATGTTTCAAATACTGTCCATGTGCTCCATCCCACAGCTGGAAATCCTGATGTTCAAGGCAACAAACAGTTGGCTTCAAAGATCAGCACTATTCTACAAAGCCCTAGAGATGAGATGAAGGGAAAAACTATTATAATGTGCCGGTGTGTGTTTCACACACTTTACCGTTTACTGAAGTTGAGCTCTGGCCAGGCGCTGAATGCCTTTAGTTGGGCCGGGGGGAATGCACTTTAGTAAAGCATGCTTTACCAGTTTTGTCCTCCATGTCACCTCCGGGGTCCCCGTAATATTCCACAAAGTTGTATATTTTTTTTATGTAAATCATATCCATTCATAGCACCGCAGTGAGGGAGGGAAAAATATCCTTGTGATATGTGATATACTAGCTCTATCCCTCAGAGGTGACCCCTATGACAGACAGTCCAACACTAAATCACAGAGGATTATGTACTTCGACAAAGGTTTTTTTGTTTCACTATATTACATTTAATTTTCAGTCGGTTTAAAGGAATACACTTGGAAAATGTGAATGTGTTGAGTTGAATACTGAATGCTGGTGGGTTCATTTAAAATACAATTCAGGGATTCTTGAAAGTCAGCCAATTCATGTCAGGCAAAAAAACATTTGTTGATTAGATTTTTTTGTGAACGTTAGAGGAATTGCAAATTAGCAAAAATGTGGTTATGAAAATTGTTTTTAATACTTTCTATATTATTAATTTCAATGGGCAAAAATGCATTGGCTGGAGCAAATGATCTTAATATCCCTAAAAAATCCTTAATACCCTTATGTTGTAAGGTCAACATTTCTCTGAAATCTGTGTTTTCTATAAAATGTGTCTGGAGATGTCATGAACTTTCAAAAAGAATGAGCACCCCTCTTTACTGTTTTCATTAGGGATCATCCAACAATATCCCAGGGTATGTAACATTCTAAACATTTGAAAGTCTTAAACAAACAATATTAAAATCACCATTACCATTTAACATTTGTGTAAGTTAGTGTAACATGCATTACCTGTGCACTGACAAGTTAATGCATCTTAATAATGGTGAAGTGAACAACTACACAATTCATTAATAGTAAGTACACTTTACTCAATGTAGTACCTATCAGCAAAGTCAGTGCTTAAAAGTTGGAAAACATCTCTTAACTATGCCTGATAGGATACACATTTTAGTTGATACATATTTATTCTGCTAGTGTTAAGAGTCAGAATTGGAAAACCAAAATGCCAATTTTGTATACCACTAGAAAAATATATTTTTTAATTCAACTTGGTATAAAGCAGAGTTTGTCTAACTTCACATTTTCTCATAGTTTTTCAGTATATAATTGTGGAGCATTGTGTATCACCTTAAAATCCAATATATTTAATTTTGGATGTATAGCAAAAGTTCCAAAAGTTCAGGAATAGCCTCATAGAAAGTAACAAATCATTTAATGAGGTTAGAGGTTGTCCCATCTTTCACGAATCTGAAAGAATATTATGTTTTTCCTTACTGTCACATAGCGTATATTTTCTGAATTTTCTGTAAGGGCAGACCATATAAACAGAGTTTCTTAATTTCCTATTACTATGCAAATTGTTGATCTGCAGATCTTGTAAAGTACATTGATCATTGATAATCAAAGAGAACCTCTTTTCAAGTGCTTTTGAAAAGAAATGTTAATAGAGATCATAGTTTTTAAGTTTGTTTCCACTGTAGGTAAGGAGAGGCCGCGTTTGAGCAGATAAAAACCGCAATGTATAATGTGTGAATTGTGAAGGACTGATCTATAAATAACAAGGCATAGGTAAGTGTGCGCCCCCCCCCCCACACACATTATGCCTTCCTTGGCATAAATGACTTTGTCAAACTTGGTGACAGGCATTATATTGCAAAGTTTGAAGTTACCTTTGCTCTTTTTAGCACCATTGAAAATGTGCGGATCTCGGCAGTTTGATCTGATCAGTAGTGACTGATATATGTGGTATAATCTACACACGAAAACACGTATGCACCAACCACCCATGGACGGACACCGATCCATAGTCCCTTTTCAAATTGTACTGTGGGGGACAACATTGACCGGGTATTTAGGATGCACATTTATTTGTAGATCAGTCATTTGACAGACACCTGCAATTTAAGGAGCCGTGTCTAAGAGAATCACATCCTCAGAGACATCAGTGGTGACACCATGACCTGAGTGTTTACTGTCTGACAGAAGAGGTTTGAAGGAATTTGTAGTCCTCAAGGTATTCGAACAACTACAACACAGGCTCCGGCCCTTCCAATGTTGAGATTGACCTCCTGTTGAAAACAAAGACAGTAAAACAATGTTTAAACCATGTGTTTTTCCTACTTCAATTTGGGTGCCATTCGGGTGATATGTCTAGTTTCTGGCAAAAAGATGCACTTATCGTTGGTATACATTCAGTACCTTACGCACCTTAATGTCTCAAAAAGGTGTAAAACATGTTTTAAAAAAAAAATCGATTTTAAAGGAAATGCTAAAGGATGTTAAAGGAAATGCTGTACATAGAACCAAATTCCACTATTAAAACAGTGTGACCGTATTACCTGTTCAATATATATTTTCTTCTCCTCTGAATACCCTTACTGTTCACTGATATGGTCTAAGCGCCATTTTGAGACTTTAAGAAGCTGCTTCATCAAAACGGCATTATGGGATTTATGTCTACCAATGCCGTTTCGCTGTTCTTGTATGAGATGTCAGTCGGAAAAGTCATTGAAAGGATAACAATAAGTTACCTCAGTCCACTCATTTTTCTGTGCATCATAGGATTCAACGCTGTTCAGGTAAGACGTTCCATCGTATCCCCCGACAGCGTACAGCCTGTCTCCTAGCAAACACACCCCCACAGCATCCCTCGGGACGCTCAGAGAGGACACGGTGGTCCAGGTGTCGGTTTTGGGATCATACCTGCAGCGAGATAATAATGAAAAATTTAACTACAAATAAAAGAGAGAAATACAAAGAACATGGTGGATGAGTACACGTGTTTGAGACATACAGAGTTGACAGATTCAAGAATGTACTGCTTGAGCTACATTTTCAAAATTGTTTCTAAATGAAAAAAAAAAGAGTTTTATGATCTTTCTTCATGGTGTTGTGTTCATTGCGCAGGGTTTTTATTCAGTGTGTATCTCAGCCTGGATGATATGTTTACAGAGTGACCAGGAGAGGGTGGCAGAAGCCAGATTATCACACTGCAAAAACCAGCACCAACGAAAATAATTATGCCTCTTTTGAGTAACAGCTTTGGGGTGTTGGAGATAATACCCAAAATGATCAGCACAAACCAAAAAACAAGCATGTCTCAAATCTCATTCTAGTCACAGCTATACGTTATCTTTTCAGACAATACATATGGAACAACTCGAATGTTTCACCGTAGTACAGACACACACTACGTCTAGAATCTCTGCCCTCTTGCCAAAAGGGTCCACATCCATGTTTAATGCAAAGTGTGCAAATACCGACTCTGTTAAAAAAAAGGGCGGGGAATGGGAACACTGTAGATACTGGTGGATCACAGATAGGGTTGTTCACCTCTCTACGCAGTCTGAGAGCCGGGAACAGTGGTTGGACGCTGGGGCGTCATGGCCACCGACAGCATAGAGGAAGCTGTTGTATGTGGCCACGCCCACTCCTCCCCTTCGTTTGGACATGGGGGCACACGTACTCCACTTGTTGGTGTGTGGATCGAAGCATTCCATGGAGCGCAGACATGAGCTCCCGTCCCGACCGCCGACCGCGAACAACCTGCGAGGACGGACGAAATTGTCGAGAGATATTGTTTTTGCTGCTACCGCATGAGACAGGACCAGACCTCTGCCGAACGCTGAGCCTTCTGAGAGAGTACGGCATTGTCAGGGAGGGAGAATTCATTGCCTCCTTAGCGGACTGCAGATGGTTGCAGAAATGTTCCTTACCGGTTTTCTTATTTTCAAAACTAGATACAGAAAGAAAAGTGAAAATGTGCCAAACCACATTGTTAGCGTTAGGCTTATATAACGTGGAGCTGGGCTGTGGCCGCTATGGACCTGAGCCAACACACATTCACATTTCTTTGAGGGATCAGGTGGTTGAATGCCAAAATATGTTACGTAAAGTAACAAAGGATTGTTATGATATTGTGGGGGGTTAGATCATTGACTGACCTTAAGCCATGCTCTACGTTCAGTGGATACCTACACTGGGTGCTTACACTAGGCTTGTATAATATGTATTCACGTCCCTAAAACGGTACCCCAGAAATGGGTTACAAAGGGGGATTTCGAGGGATTTAACTGGGATGTTGCGTCATCTACATGGACTGTGTGCAGTCAAACCACTCCCCAGGTATCCCCTAGCCACTCCATGTACAGCGAATGATCTGTCCCAGAACCAGTGCACCTGATTCAACCGGTAAACTCCAACAAAACCACGAACAGGGGAGTCAGATGAGCCACATCAACATTGAGAAACCCCTTAAGAGGGGGCTTTACAACTGCCGCTGTACATAAATTGGGTTGCCATTCCCAAAGAAGAACGGATAGTCATCGTATTCCTGGCAGAGCGTGGGAACACCAGGATAGCGTTTTGGACTTGGTGTGAATCGTACGGACATCCGACCGGGAGCTAAACAGCATGTGTAGACATGTTTCCCCCCGCTGGGCGCGGCGCGGCGAGTCACTCACTTTCCGTTGAGTGCGGTGACCCCCACCGTGCTTCGCGGGGTGGACATGCTGGCCACATAGTTCCACTGCCGGGCCTGTGGGTCCCATCTCTCCACGGTGTTCAGGTAGCTCCACCCATCGTGTCCTCCCACCGCGTACATGGGGCCTTCCAGAACGGCTATGCCTTAGAAAGAGAAAAACCACAGTAAAACCGATCCTGTAATCGCCCCAACCGCGTACGCCGGGGTATTTCTGCAATGTTCACAAAAGTCAAGAAAACCGCAGGAGGAAAAGATATGGTATCTCCCACTGCATACTCGGGGCTTTCCGACATGCCCAGACCCTCAATGTTTAAAAGTCAAGAAAACCACACAAAAGAAGAAGATAGTGTAATCTCCTATGGCATACTTGGGACGTTTCAGCACAACAAATCTACCTGAAATGTTTAAAAGTTTAATAAACTGAAAAACTGAACAATGCTGTTATCTTCTAGCGTGTACATTGAGCTTCCCGGCATCCTGTAGTAATACCAAGGAAGAAACCCCCGACATGCCCCAGTGCCAACATTGCTGCCAACAAAATGATTTCGTGATACATATCCAATACTACCCTTGCGCACGTGAGGAGGACAATCAACCTGCTGCATACATTGAGCCTTAAAAAACAGCAATAATCTCCACAGTAAAAATGAGTTGATCACACACAGGGCTTTCCAACACCACTCTATCCCCTCCTTTAAAAGGATTTTATCATACATAGCGCCTTCCAGAAATGCGATTTACTTCTACAGTTAAAAAGATTTTATCATACAAGGGGCCTTCCAACATGACTATAGCTCTATAGTGAAATTGATTTTATCATGCAGGCTTTTAAACTTTAAACTGTATAACTCCAATATGGCTATAACTTACAAATAACAGGGCCATCGAACCCGCACAGTTAAAACACATGAAAAGGGTCATGTGTAAATCATGAAAGGTAAGGAATTATATTCTCCAAACAGACCTGTATTGCAAACTATATTCTAACTAAGTATGATATTTGTCCTTGATTGGTTTTAGTAGCCTGGTTTATTTGACCAACAGAATAGTCCCAGTATTGGTAGTTTCACTCATTCAGCAACAGGCAGAATATCCAAAATAGTTATATCCAAAACAAATGTTATTTCTACTGTGGCCGGGGTAACAGAGGAAAGTGGTTTTCCGACACCAATTAATTGGATGTTAGTGTTTAACAGATTAATTCATGCATGCCTGGTCATACGTTCTGAATTAGATAAGTAAGTAAGTAACATTGGCAAAAAGTCCCACTTTCGGTAAGTATTTTCAATAAGGTTAAACTGTAATAGCCATTTTCTCTGGAAGAATATTAAAGGATATCCATTTGACGCATGATGAAAGCAGTGCCTTATTTCCCTGAATTTATACAGGGAGTGCATGCTGCCGTTTCCATCTCCACAGTAACACTACGATCACCGCAAGCAAAAGAGGAGTGATAACTGCTATACCCTGGATCAAAGGCAAGCAGGTGATGCTATTCTCTGTACTCTCCTGGGTGAACATGTTCAGGATATCTGAGAGAAGCCAAATATCTCCCAAAGGAGTAAAGTCATTCCCGATATGATTTCGTTTTTTTGTGTCGAAAAAACAAGGCAGGGGTAATAATACAGGAATATAAACTAGGCAGATAGATCTCACATGCAGTGTTATGGCTATCAAACACGGTGTATACATAAAACGGGAAAACCTACCAAGTCCATGTCGGTGTGTTGACATCGGAGGCATGGTAGACCAGACTCTGTTGAAGGGGTTGTAACACTCCACCATGTTGGACGTCTTCAGGCCGTCCCGGCCCCCCACAACGTACAGCTTGTTGTCGATCACGGCCACACCGAACTGTAGCCGCCTACCATTCATCACCCCCACCTGGATCCACGTATTAGTTCGCAGGTCGTACTTCTCTATGGTTGTAGATCCTACAGAAACGTGGACATCACGGACACATTTCAGGTGACTGTTTTAGAGGATTCACATCACATCTGTGTATGCTGCATGTTGAAATGGTTCTTATTTGTCAATTTAGTATATCTCAGATTGCTGCGTATGTTTCGGGGAAAATAGAGACTACTATTCCTATGGGGCACCACGCAGTCTAAAAGTCTAAAGGTCAATGGCCACAGACAAAATGGCGTTACTTGTTTTATAAATGTTGTATCTTAGATTGCTGTTTAAATTTTATACCCATACAGAATATGTACACATGAAATAACCCCAATGTACATAATTAAACCACCATGTTCAACATTATGAATTGGGAATGTTGACCACTGAAGAAACAATAAACTATGACATCAAGAATCCCAGACAAAACATAGATCAAATCTATCTTACTAGCTCATATAACCAACATAGGCAAAAAAGCTAAGGTAAGGTGTGACAGCATGACAACCTGATAATTAACCATCTCAAAATGCACATCACATGTAGGTCCTCATGGAAATGCATTATTGTGTAGTCTTAGGTTGGATTGGGCTAACTTTCTCTTTTTAGCACGTCGATAGCTTCTGCAACACTAGAGAAGGCCTTTTATCTATTATTGATGTAAAAGTGGTGTTCTAGGAATGTTCTTGCCTTGGCGCAAGATTAACCCTCTCCCTCTAAGGTGGTCCAACACACAGAGCTTCATCGTTAAACCACAAAAAAATTGGATGTAGTCGCGATGGTCCACTCTGACCAGAAAGCTATGCAACATCTGCAGGATGTCGGCCATGACTGCTATTGGCTCAGTTCGGAAACAGAAGAGAATGCCAAGTGTGTTGCTGTTCATGTCTGGACCCCTATGGAGCACCTTGGTCAAGGATATGGCACGTGGGTTGAACCCGGCCCTGATTTATGTGGCATTCTTCAGCATGGGGGCTGACTCGGCGAGATCATTACTGACCGCTTACTGACCGCTTACTGACCGCTTACTGACCGCTAACTGACCGCTTACTGACCGCTTACTGACCGCTCTCCATGAACTCTACAAAGTATTCCTTTGTTTCAGGTTTTTTTCATCAGAGTTCGACGAAGAGACATAAGATGATTGGAAGCCTGTCGTTTGTTGGGCAAACACAGTCTAGGACTGCGGAATGGTGTGGGGCTAACTCAACCGTTGGTGCTGTCCTTGGAAAGTTCCATGTCCATGATTTGGAGAAAGGTTTAGTCTTCCGTCAACTTTGGTGTGACTGAAAATCAGGTTGAGATGTTGGGCGGAGGGGGCATTGTGTAGCCCATTACACTGACTATGAACCTTGTGAGCACAAATGATAGCAGGATTTCTGCTGATGGGTCGAGTGGTGAAACCTTACCGGCTAAGGCCTCCGGATGAGTTTGAAACCATGCTGCCTCTGGTCTCTTCCCAATTGTTAGGAATTAGATTGCACTTGATGAGGGTGGGCAGAGCTGGATGCAGGTTGCCTTCTACCGACTCTAACAAGAAACCGTTGGCCCTTCTTCGGATGGTCTGAGCACATTTTAAGGATGTAGACGGAGAGATATCTTTATATGCCAAACCTGTTGAAGAATGCCGACCTAGCCAGTGACAGATCACTTTGGGGCGTCTAGCATGGCTTAAATTCCCTTCTTCCTTTCCCAAGTTGATGCTGATAGTCTTTGTTTACGCAGGCCAGTTGATGGATGATTGACGTGAGCTGCACAAATCCTTTTGCCGTGTCATTCTGACTCTCTAATGAGCCACATAATGAGTAGGACTAGGTGCTCACTGTGTCTGAGGTTTAGTCCTTAGATTGCATGGTTGATACTCACCTCTAGGTAATAGTTCTCTGGCTGATCCACAAACACTAAGCCCTGCTGTGACGAGGTCTCCATGAGATAAATATGTGGCAAAATCAGATGCATCTAATGACTTGGCTGCAGTTGTAATTGGTGGATTGTCGACTCGAGACAAAATGCAGTTGGGATGGCTGTTCTGAGGTTGGAGGTAAAGAGGCTTAGAGTCAGGACCTACGGATCTGGCCAATAAGATGACTCTCTGCATGCTGAAGGTCTACAGGTCATGTTCCACGTAGGTATCCAATGATAATGGAAAGATCATCATTGCTTTTACCAGCAACCTTCTGTTTACATGTCTGATCCTCTTGACGACTGGAATACCCTACCACCCCACAGGAACTTAGAACACCTCTCTAGATTATATCAGCACGGTTCAGAGAGCACAGAACATATCGTAGTGAGCAATACGTTGGTCCTGATTTCAGAACATAAATTGTATTTGGGATAATTTGTTTGCTTGAGGCCTAAAACATATATTACTGAAAATTTGATAATTAAGCAAGTTGAGCAGTCTAAACTGCTGGGTGTAGACCTTAACAGCAAGCCGAATATCAGAAAACCAGGAAATGTAGCTACTGCAACGACAGTGCTAATGGGGACCTGCATTATATGAAAAAAATGAAGCAGACAATTCAAGGAAACTGTGATAATTGAGTGAAAGCTTTCACTATACAGGGAGACCTTCATATGTAATCGCCATATAGTAAGTTATGTTGCTTTCTATTTAAAAAGTGCTCATCTTGCTCGTGTCTTAATCAAAATTACAACATTTATCTTGGTCTTTCTCATCATTTTAGGCAGGTTTTTCCATAATGAATTACATTTTTGGTGTGTAATTAGCTCACATGTGCTTTTCTGGATATGATACGGTATATTATGGAAATCCATGAGGAATAGGGAGGAAATTACAATTTGTTACAGAGTAGAAATAACATTGGACAGTGTCCATGTCTCTACAATGCATTCCCTAATGGGGTCCATAGAATACTTGCCAAATAGTGCACTTGGCCAAGTTTCAGAGATTGTGGGTTCAAACCCCACGGGGGACCAGGTCAGAAATCTATGCACTCACTACTGTAAATTACTCTGAATTGGGTGTCAGCTAAATTACTAAAATGGAAATGGGTGCAACTTTTTAAATGTGTTTACTATGTGAACACCCTATTCTTTTAACAGGTATGTCAAATTTAGAACAATATTTCAGATGTAGTCTCGGCCTAACCTTTGGAAGCATCCATGCCTCCTACAGCGTAGAGCGCTCCTACGGTGGATTTTCTGGGTTTAGTCCTGGGGCTCTGGAACATGGGCCGGCGTTCTGGCAGTAAGTGGTACTTCATGGCTTCCATTAGAAGCTTCTGGCATTCCAGATCGTCTGAAAACATCTTGTTGTTTTCTAAGTCGGCAAGAAGCTGGAATTTACATAGAGTTTCTTTCAGCTCAATGGTTTTAGAGGGACAAACTGAATTGCACTGTAATCTTACCACAACAACAAAAAACAGGAAAGTGTACTGATCGTCCCCAGTAGAACCCTTTTCTTTATGTAGTGTGCACTACAACTAAGCACTGACAAGGCAGTGACTTCTTACCTGTGGGGGTAGAAGAGGCAGGCGAATGTATGCTAAAAGGACTCCAAGATCTTGCTGGCGATGCTGGACATCGTACCGAACCCACAGCATCAGTGCCTGGAATATAGTCTCCTCGTCTGGGACGTTAATATCATCGCTGGCCAGGAGTTTGACAATTTCTGATGTAGGAAGCAGGAGAAACTCCTGGTTCTGAATCACCTCAAGGAAATGCTCCTTAAAAATAAATCACATGAAGTGTGCAGGAGTTAATCGAAAAAGGAGAAATATTGCAACCTCCGGTTCAGTTGGATTGCAGAATCATTACCGTGTATCCAACAGTCAAGCGGCAAAAGAGAAAACAAATAAATGAACACATTACTATCTGCATGTTAACGGATTTCTTAATTTGGTAACACAGCTAGGATGATCTAGTGTGAACATCTTGAGAGTAGGAAGGTTCAAGTAGTCTTTGATTAATATGTGTACAAATAACCCACAATCAATCACATGATAAAGAAATGGCAAGAGCTGTCATTTTTGGTAACTAAATATACAACATTTGAAATGCCACACTGTTATGGGATTCTCAGACATATTATAAATAATAAACTGCAAAGCAAGTTATTCATTGTGGTCTCTAATAAAAAAAACAATACAGTAAAATGGAAAGTCACATTCGGTTTAATTTGAAAGAACAGAATGTTGAAAGCTTGCTGTTATACAGATGAATCCTCAATTTGTTTTGGATGTTATCAGAGGCAATGCACTGTACATTGATTTACGTGACTGCCTCCTCAAGGGCACAGCCTCTAGATAGTATCATTAGAGATCATGCTATATAAAAGCCCTGCTTTATACTGCTTTGTAATGTCTGACATAAAGGAGATTTACAAGAGTACAACAAAACCCCATTGGCCTTTTGTCTCACTATAGGAACACTATAGGAACTCAGCTTTTATTGCACAAGCCAGAATAACTTAACTAATAACTAATTCAACACTGCCAGTGTCTAACAATTAAGAAAAACAAGCACGATATTGTACATGAATCTATTATATATTACAAGTGGCTTCACCAATACTATCGGAACGCTGGGCTTTAGGTGGTTAGCAGAGACAAGCCCAATGGAATGAGCCTCCATTGATCTGTTCTGGGAATTCAGAGGGAGCGATGCTACATCACACGGTAGTTTGACATTGGTTTATATTAATTTTTTTTAATTTCCAGCAGAATGCTGACAACAAATTGAACACATGATTCAGCCAGCTGCACTGCAGACTTTTCTGGTCACAGCAATTTGAAGACGAGAGGCATCCAAAATGGCATTACAATCCCTATACGGACATTATGTTTTAAATTAGCCTGATGCACTCTGAATAAGGAATAGAATGGGTGCCTTTACATTCATTACGAACTCACACAAAATCGGTGGTAAGAAGCAATGTGTTACACAAGGGCATTGTGTAAAAAAAGATAACATTTTAACAATTCTAAAAGATGGAACCAGAACCTTTGGATGTTGTTTGAGTTGATAAATAAATTTGAGCAAGGAAATAAAACCACACAGGTCTTTAGGAACTTTTTAAATGGCCATTTGTGAAGAAAACCCACTGGAATATAACACAAGGACTTCCAGGGCCAGGATTCAGTAAATGCAGGAAAAAGATATGGTCCTGTGCATTCTAGAGGACTGAAGAAATATCAACACCTCACAAAGGAACAGGATGTTACAAAAAATCCGATATTCAGTGAAAACTAGTGACAAAAACATCCTTATCAAAATAAGAGGCAGATGCTTAGGAACCCAGAGGACAGTTGATTCAGGAAGCTCTGAATGTGGAGATCTTTGAGACTGTCCAGCGCTTGTGTCCAAAAGAGCACCCTAATGCTTTCCCCACAGTATGCACTAATGGCTCTTGTCAAAAGTAGGCTATTGTACTAAAAAAGAGGGTGCCATTTGGCACAAAGGTTCATTTTTGGAGGGATTGAACAGGAAATGGTCGCGCAAGTGTTCTTTGTGAGATTAGATTAACCTCTGTCCTGGACAGAGCTCTGTGGAAACCGACTGGAGCAGATGTCCTTCAGGAGATAACAGCTAGAGCAGCATCTCCGCAAGTTGTTTCT
The DNA here is from genome assembly GCA_016801125.1 of Novumbra hubbsi. Taxonomy (NCBI): domain Eukaryota; kingdom Metazoa; phylum Chordata; class Actinopteri; order Esociformes; family Umbridae; genus Novumbra; species Novumbra hubbsi. The sequence goes on along the minus strand of JACXGK010002610.1, from coordinate 1,223 downwards.
TCCTGTGCAGCAAACCACTGGGGGTGGGCATGGATAGAATACATCGAGCCAACATGTGCATTGGGTCTTCCAAATCCCTCTGAACATGCATGCAATGTCTATAATGCTTTTAAACAACATTAATAATCGTAAATGCATTAAGCCTGAAAAGAAGATGGCCACTGTCAAAGGTAAAGCAGCACAACAGAGAAAGCATTTGAAACACACTCCTGTCAGATGCTTACCATGGTGTAGTTGTGGGCCACGTTTAGTAGATCCATGCATCCCTGGGCGTCAGCGAATGAACGTATCCCCAGACAGTTAGACGGATGGAGTTGTTTCATGAGGAAGTTACAGCAAACCTCAATGACTTGTGAGAGCTGCAATAGACAGGCCGCAGCCAGTAAACTCTCTATGGTATCCTCCTTCAGCTCCAGGACACCTGTAACATTGACAAATCTCAGCGCAGGGTCAAAGTATTCATCAACAGAAGATGCAGCTGAGTAGCTATCTAATAGTTGAGTGTATTGCCCACGAGACGGTACAAGTCCATCATGTTCTGTTATGCATTTTGTAGCTCTGTGTGTTTTGTGGTGTTTGCGGTCAGTGATGGTCTCCTCGGAGGGTCGCACAGACCTCCACGTGCTAGCCAACAGTACCCTGACAGCTGGATACCAGCAGGACAGGACACCATCCGCCGTCTCATCAGGAGCAGGCCCAGACATTGCCGGGAGTGCATAATGACACGTGGGAGCCTCACGCGCTACTGAGTCACAATGGCCGTGATGAAATGTACGCACGTTGGAACATCCTTTGATTTCAATTGATTACTTAGATTTTTGTTTGGATCCAGTCTTCAATCGGCTGAGGATTTTGGTTTCTATTGTTGCAAACATTGTTGCATTTGTTCTCAATGAATGACACAATGTACAGTAAAGATTTAGGTCTTTAATATATTTCCTTTATCAAGACTGTGACGGCTGGTGCAGTGAATGAATATGATCAAGGCGCAGGGGTGATTGAAGTGTTCGAAGTTTATTCCTTTCTGAACACTGAAAGCCGTGAAAGGCTAAAATAAAGAGTAAACGTGCTCGCAGGCACGGTATTGTACGTACTACAGCGAAACAGGTGTGCAGAGACACGGCAGAACTGTATACGTACATCCAACACGCAACAACGACAATAACGCACAAAGAGACGAGACACACAGGGGTTTAAGTACCCAGCTGATTGGGGACAGCTGT
>JACXGK010002609.1:0-52839 GCA_016801125.1 Novumbra hubbsi | reverse complement strand
TGGCCCATACAGTATCAGTGCTACTTTATCAGTATGGCCCATACAGTATCAGTGCTACTGTATCAGTATGGCCCATACAGTATCAGTGCTACTGTATCAGTATGGCCCATACAGTATCAGTGCTACTTTATCAGTATGGCCCATACAGTATCAGTGCTACTGTATCAGTATGGCCCATACAGTATCAGTGCTACTGTATCAGTATGGCCCATACAGTATCAGTGCCAAAGCATTCATGAACAGGCAAGTGACATTGCATCCAGTTGAGTAACTCTGCTGTGTTTTTGATTTTCTGTATTTATTATGAATGATGTTGACATGTGTATTTATTGTGGTTTACGGAAAAGTCTGTATTGAATAAAATGTTTCTGTCTTAAATTTAGCTTGTTTTATGATGGTTGTGAATTGTACAGCTCAATGTGCCTGACTTCATTTTGTTAGTTACTATGTTTGATTCTGTGAAACTGAGTACTTTTTGCACAAAACTGTATAAATGTTTCAGTGTGTATTTTGGTTTCTAAACATGAACACTTGGTTCACTTTCTGTTGGGTTCATGGTTTTAAAAAAAATACATGACTTTTAAATAAAATAAAAGAAGCACATGTTAATCTGTTCATATGTTTAATGATTTTAGCTTGAAAAACTAGTTTTGTGAAAAAAAAAAAAAAAGAAAGAAAAAGAAGAATCTGCACATTGAAATTGTTATAGAAGGAATGTCCAGCAATGGGGATGAGGGAACAGATGATGAATTCTGCTGTGTACAGCGCCCTCTTCTGTTAAACATAGGTGGTGATGCACCAACCAAGGAATAGCAATCATTATGCAGAGATCCTTGTACAAGTTTCCAAATATATGGCACATAAGGGCATTCAGTTCAAATATTCTTGAAACAAGAAAATTATCATCTCTGTCCGTTTCTCTGACAGGCATTCAATATTCCACAAAATTCGAAATATCCATTTTCATTCAACACTTCTTTGGATGTGTATAAACTAGCCCACATCCTTGCATTAAAACACTGATGTGTGAAAATAGCAGCTCATTATGTCTACAGGATCAGAATAAAAAACTACAATCATACATTCCACGTTGTAAACAAAACTGAACTGTCAACCTTTTTATATACCAAAATGCCTAAATGTTGCATTTCCCAAGAGGATGATACAAAACACAAAGTTAAATGCATTAATAACTGTTAGAAATGTAAAAACAAAACAAGTCATGTTAGAATTACATATCATTAAGTACCGTTGTAGAAACTACTGACAACTTAAAATACCTTTTTAGATACAATATGTCAACTTAAAATCATTCCCTAACACCCTGATGTCTAAAATATTAGTTTATTAGATTTGCTTTATAAAAACGTATCCAGGACCTACAAGAATCCCAACATCTTTGTAAAGAGACCACTGAGTACGAGAACATAAAAAAAACATACACAAAACTGTATCCTTGCAGTCCGTGGAAATGCCGTGTCTGTAGACTTGTTTGAAAGCATTCTGGTGACACTCTCAGAAAAGTCAAAAGTATGCTAATGATAAACCTCACCCAATCACTAATGAAAAGCAAAACCGAAGATGATTCTGGACAATTATTAATTACAAAATGCAAAAATAAAACGGTACCACATGACTCAAGCCCTTGGTAAAATGTCACATAAGAACCAAAATAATCAGAAAATAAGAGTCACTGTGTGGGGAGTGCGTGGGAAAAATTCTCAATAAGTTTGTGAGGGAAAACCAAGTGCATGATCAGTCCCTCAGGCAGTGGAAAAGGAGAATGAATGCCTCTTCCTTTCACATGAAACAATATTATTACTTTCATAATAATAAGAGGCAATTTGTGGTACATATTAAATACCATAAAATACATTTTAGGAGAAAATAAACCATTGACGAGTCTTTGGTGCATACGATCGGAGTTAATCAGTTTGTGCTATAAGCACTGTTACAATGTTTTTGTTGTTCTTGATTCTCACATATATTAATAAGTTATTCAGTGTGGGCAATAAAGAACAAGGCTTTATAATTAAATAAAATGTTGATTATCTGCAGGAGTACGGCAGAGGAAAAAAGACAATCGAATAGTGGATTTTTTGTAAATATCCTCTTCATTCAGCAACAACCTAAAGTCTCTTCACAGTCCAATGCCCTGCCTTAGACTGACTTGAATAACAAAAGAAGTATTCCTCATTTAACCTCAATTATTATAAAATAGGAATGTGAAAATAACAAACCATAGTCTTCAGTACCAGCTCAAATGCTTCCTTCCCGAGGACGCATATTCACCTCAAAATACAAAACTTTCCAGAAGTAGTTCTACATATAAAATTAAATAAAACCTCAATTTAAAAAAAATGTACGCCAATTGCTATTTGCTCTAACAGTCCTGCCAAGGCACAGATGGAGACATTTCAGTTCTAATTTTCCAGGCACAGGTCATCAACAGGTGACCAGGTCCAAGTTGATCCTGTCCTCAGATGAAGAGCCACAGTTGGTATCGGTCTGAGGGGTTGCAAGCCACCAAGGAAGGGTGCTCATGACGAGCACTCAGGCACAGGTTCCATCCTGGTATGTAGAACAACTGGTTCTACACAGAGGAGGACACATTAAATCTACTTTTTCACAGGCAGACATTTTCAGATGTCTTAGCTGCAATATCTGATCATCCCATAACCTCTGATTGAATGTAAAATACCTAACATGACTGAACAAAAGATCAATTGGTAAAATGTCTGGCAGACATTATTATGAAACCCATTATTTGATGTCTTCATATTGAAAGCCTATTAGGATAAGAAACAGGATATTTGCTCTCACCTCCTTTAACTCCCACTTCTGTTCTGCTCCTACAAACGTGTTGCGGCCTTTATACTGGCAGTCCTCCAACTTCACAGCTCCACCCGTCCCATGCAAACACAGCTCCTTTTGAATGTTGTGGCGAATCTCATGATGGGTCGAGTACTCAAAATACTTCGGGATCACACACAAAAAAAACACATTAGTCAGTCACTTTCTAATTTAAGAGGATAAGCGCAGAATTTTCTTCATAACTGAACCCTGTCTCTTCTCCCCCTGCCCTCTGACCTGGTTTCCCCCGAGGCCGTGGCATGGATACATGATGAGTGGTTTCCCTCCTTCGTTGTTCTCTCCCGCATCGAGACATGAGTCTTTACCCATGTTCTTCACCTGACGACATATGGAAATAGGGTCTTGGTAACACACAAGCTGTTCAAACAAGCCCAATCGTCTCCCGCTTTGAGGTGGCTGGGAGCTACTCGCTCTCCCCTGGCCTGGCCTGAAGCCCTCCGCTGAGCCCTCTGGAGATGCTGGTGGAAACCCAGTGGCCAGACACAGCACTCTGTGGTCTGGAAAGAGGCCAGAGGAGGGGAGACGGGAGGGGTGGTAAAGGGGACGTGAGGCCTTACCGAGCCAAAATGGAGCGGGTTGAGATCGGGCATGAAGGCCTCTGGATACACGTTCTTCAAATACCAGGAGAAGCTCTTGCACTGCAGTCGCTCCCGGAGGTCCACGCGCCTCCCCACGTCTCCAAAGGCCCTCTGTGGAAACAATTCCAGGCTGCAGCCATTAGAGAGGGGGGAACGTTCCTCCTCATTACTCATATTGCCCAGGCTTTGAACTGGAAGAGCCTCCATTACCACTTCCCCACAGCTCGTCTAGAGCAGCAGCTCCGTGGTTGATAGGTGACGGGTCGGAGACAGCACCATGTATGGCAGACTTGCAGTCCAGCCGATCTTGTTTCAAACAAATGGCACTCGCAGCTAAAAAAAACGTTTCGCGCACGCACACGCACGACAACTAAGCCAAAATACCATTGAAAATGATTAACCTCCTGGTGTTGATATGTCTGACTTTTCCTGTCTTTGCCTCATTTAAATTCATTCACAGATTCAATCGGTGCTCAACTTTACAAAGGAATGCAGAGCAGACAGTGATGTCTGAGGTCTACCTATTGCCTGTACAGACTGGGAGCAAGGGTTCAAGGCATTGGGAGATCTTCCAGGTCTTCAGTAATGAGACCATTTAAGACAGATAACAGTGCAGACGCTGTTAACAGTCATGTGTGCCAGTAAATAACAGGAGCCGTTCTCTGAAGCAGTGGAGACACAAGCTGTTTGAAGTCAGCAGGAGAGCCTCTTGGCCCAGTACACTGGGAGGTACAGAACAAGTCAACCTCAGGTAGAGGTTACGCCGTTAGGATGAGAGAAGAAGCAGCCACACTGCAAACCCATGTCATCTACCAGATCACTTGGTCCCCAGGGCTCTCCCTATTGCCTGTTAACAACTCCGAACGACTAATGGCCTCGAGCACAGCAGAAGGTTTCCTCAAGTGGATAAAGAATTTCTCTCAGTTACCAAGGATGTTACTCATTTCTGTTATTCCGCCAAACACGCTGGGTTACATCTATACAGTAAACACTATGGACCTTGGAGCATATGTTTCGGCGTGTTGAACGCGTCCGCACGCGCGACAGCGGTCAGACTGTCCAGACTAACCCCAACCAGGGCTGCCCAAACCTGTCCATCCTCTGCATGATAATGACAGAGGGAAGGCACTCCAGAGCAAAGTGCTAACCAGGGATGAACATCTACGTCTTATTACGAGATGGCATCAGCCCGTCTGACGGAACGATCAGACAACGCCACAGGGAGACGCCACGTACGTCTTTAGCCAGCTGGGCAGCCTGCTGGTTGCGTCGGTAGAAGATGTCCTTGTAGTCGTCCATCCAGACCTCGGCCAGCCGCACCTGGTTGCGCGCTATCACCTGGGTGCCTTTGGGGAAAGTGTGGGGGCTCTTGGTGCGGAACACGTGGCCCACGATGGAGCAGGGGATGATTTCCAGCTGGCCCCCACACTGCCACACCTGGGAAACGGCAGACACAGGTCACACACGCCCAAGGCCGTTAGACACAACCGACTCCACCACAACCGGTTCTACCGTTTCCACTCAAAGAGTACGAATCACAGACTGCAGCACCCATAAAACAGTCATTGAGGATGTCTAGAGAGCCAGGCAAGGGAATCCTCTCATACTCTGAAAGACATTTCGATGTTCTCCCCGCCCCAGATTTCCATTTCTTCGTCGTAGCTTCCAATAAGGTAGAAGTAGTCTTTGGAGATAGAGAATAGACCCCCGGCAAATGTTGGTGTCCTATAAAAGCAAAATAAATCCAATCAATATTTTCAGTTAGTTGAAAAATGGCCGATCATTCATGATGTGCATCAAAGCAGGTAGAAGGTGATTGGTATGACTGAAAGTAGGTATTCACATAGTTCTTCTCACTTTATCGGATAAGTCTCATCTTTTCTTCTGCGTTTCTCATGGTCTGGTAGACTCTCCCAGCCAAAGGACAGTCCCCAGTCAAAGTTACCACGGTTGTGGTTCTGTCCGTATGGCGAGGGCTTCATAAACTCAAAGGTGTTAAGGTCAATGGTGGTGATGTCAGGACTCACTACTGCAGTGTAGTTCTCTGCTATCCGGGCCAGTAAAGGCTCCAGCCAACCATTGAAACATTCACCTGTTGGAGCAGACATTCACTGTCAGCAACACATCCACAAAATAACAGCATTTATAATGTCAAGCGCAAAACTAGCAAATAACAACATCTCTGTGGTATAAAAGCACATATTCCAAACATGCCCAATGGAGGAAAAAACGAAATGAAAATCAATACTTATATAGGGTAACTGGGAGCAGACACACGATATATAAACCCAAAATGGTTGAAGACATTCCCGCTAACCAGTAAACAGGTGTGTCTAAAATGCTGAGCTATTCCAGGCTGATGACTCAGGGATTTGAGGTCAGAGCTGTAATGGGTGTGACTGTGGGGGGGGGTGTAATGAAATGTGTGCATGTCTGGTGTTTGTGTACTAACAGTGAGCATCGAGGAAGGTGAGAATGTCTCCAGTGGCCACAGAGGCCCCCAGAAGCCGAGCGGTGATCAGGCCCTTCCTCTCACGCTGACGCACCACACGCACGATGTGCAGTCGCTTCAGATATTCATCCAGCGCTTCCTTTAAGGCATCTGGAAATAGACATTAACACACCACATTAAGCCCCTCAATATAAGCCCCTCACGTAAGGCCCCTCAATATAAGCCCCTCACGCAAGGCCCCTCAATATAAGCCCCTCACGTAAGGCCCCTCAATATAAGCCCCTCGCGCAAGGCCCCTCAATATAAGCCCCTTGCGTGAGGCCCCTCAAAATAAGCCCTTCGCGTAAGGCCCCTCAATATAAGCCCCTTGTGTAATGCTCCTCAATATAGGCCCCTCAATATAGGCCCCCTCGCTATAAGGCCCCTCGCCATAAGGCCCCTCGCCATAAGGCCCCTCGCCATAAGGCCCCTCGCCATAAGGCCCCTCGCTATAAGCCCTTCACATTAGCTATAAAATGTCCAACCTAATACAGAGAGCATAATCATTGGTAAGAACTACAGCAGAAAAAAACTTTTCAAAACAACATTCACGATGCAGTTTGAATCCCAGGGCCAATTAAGAGATGTGATGAATTTCAGCAGAGTACTACAGTTCCGAATTGACAGATCTCTCTAGCAAGACATTCACCACTCGCTTTTTTTTTATGTAGATCCTGTGGTGTCCAATAGGTGCATGAAAATAACAAACAGACTGTGTCATCGCAGTTCACATTTCGATATCCCCCCAAAGTATTTTTGTGAAGGGTCAAATACAAGGAGTATGCCAAATACAAAGAGGTGATCAGGTTATTATTAATTTGTGAAAATAAAGTAGGTCTGGTTATATCTTTTTCTCAGACTACTGCCTCAGCGGACTTACTACCCTTTCTAGGTCTTCCAATGTGGAAGTCTACAGAGAAAAAAAAAAAAAGGGTATAAAAGAGAAAATAACAAAGAAAGAAGTGCATGGTCTGTATCCCCAGCATGGCCAGCTGCCAAGTATGCCGTACCAGTTCCTATCATCCTACCTGGCCAGAAAAGTTGTTTTCAGTACAGATAAGTGTCAGCTATTGCTAACAAACGACAAGGGCTTTTGACTGTCATTTAAACCGCAATCCCTGCTTCCTCATGCTTCTCGCAGCCAGGGCCCGTTTACAAGAGCAAAGTCATTTCTCCACCACAGACTAGCTAGCCTCTCCCAGGAAGAGTATTCACTAGCGGGGCTGCTTCCTGCTATAACCCTCCCTTTCACAGGACTCCAGCCGGCACATTTCATAGCACACCAGCGGGTCGCCCAGCAGGACTGCTCGGCTGAAATCAAATCCAAATGGGAACCGGGTGGTCCAGCCGCCGGCGCCGCCGGCCAGGATCTTTACCTTCCACGCTGGCGTCGTCCACCAGGATGATCTCCTTCAGGAAGATGGCAGGGGAGGTGTGGAGGACGCTGTACACGGTCCTCAGCAGAGTGCTCCAGCCTTCGTTGTGAAACACAATGATCACGCTGGTGGTCAGCAGGGGCGGGCATCGCTTGAAGGTCTGCTCGATACACCTGCGGGAGAGACGCAGAAGACGACAACACCGTGGTGTCCTTTAGGGTCCGGGGAGACCTATTCAGGACTGTGGTCAAGACATTTGAAGGGTTCCTCTGAAGGGGCGTCCATTTCAGTTGTGTCACTGGGTTGCGAGACTCCCTTTGAAATGCCAACCGCATCAGACGCATTCTAAATCTGTGCGATTGACCACAAAAGCAATAATAGGAACGTGGACAGCAGTGTTTAATTAGCCAAACAAAACTCTGTTTTTTTCTTGACCGCGCCACAGTCGTTGGGCGCACATGATGAAACAATGTTTCAGACAGAAACTGAGCCTGTGGTTAGAATGAAATTCTCCTCAATAACTTGGAATCAAAGGCCCGGTTGGGCTAAAAACCATCTGTAGGAGACACTATATAACACTGTTAACTCTTTACTTCTGTGGTTGTTCGGTATTTTACTTTGGTTTTGTACAGAGCCACTGAGTCAAGACAAAGGTACATGGAAACTGAATACCTTTACAGAGAAACTGTTAACAGGAACACCACCAGGGGGTGCTGCTATTTGATGAGGAGAAACTCAGAGTTCTCCTTCAGATGTTAGCGTCGTCGTGGAGTGTTTCCCAAGATCATCCACATAGCCGAATGTTACCGTGATGAAGCCCACCGACCCCAAGGTTCACAGGACAAGTTGGTTTAAATCGAAGCCTCAGGCACAGCAACGATACGTTTTAGAGCATGCACTTGTAAAACCAATGAGACAGCTAGCCCAAGCGCACAGAAATAACATCTAGTAAATACTCGAGAGATGACATACTCTGGTGGTCTGGTGTCAGGGCCCAGGTCACGGCTAAGAGAGATGCGGTCGCTGGCGTAGAGGTTGAAGCAGTGTTTCTCCTCTCCATGCTCCTTCTCCTTCTGTTCGGCAGGGCTCAGGTGGTCTGTGTGAAAGGGCTTCCCGGAGGCCCCCGGGCCATTGCGGTCCTGAGGTGGCCGCTCCAAGGCCGGCCTAAGCTCCGCAGCCGTGAAGGTCCCTGGCAAACAGGAGAAGTCCCCAGCAGTCTCATGCTTTCGCACTGGGGCTTTGATCTGCATCTTTGGCATAGCATCTCTGAAGTTATTTACAGCACCCATCACCATGCCGAGTACGACGTCCCGCTTGACAGCCATCTCCTTTAGCCAGGGCTCCTCTTCGGAGGGACTTTGGTTCACTACCTCACGTTGTATAAGGAACAAAAATGTGACGAAAATAAGTGCCACGATCACCAGTTTTAAGGGATGTATTCGCCTTCTGAGAATTCTGCGAAGACCACTCATTCTTCTGGAGCAATGTGGGGATGATTGCTATAAGACAGTACTTCTCCCAACACACAGTCAGTTGCAAGGAGGTAACCTTAAAAGATAGGAATAGGGTAAATGTATCAAAATAAAACATGGGCAATAAGCAGGATAAAATAACTCAGTCTTACATGCATGAAAATATATTTTTTTCAAAGCTGATAATTTACTAGATGTCACTAATCCTTATGACATTTCACATGAAAGCAGGGAGGTATGTTATTGTTAGACTATAATATTCTGCCCATTAAAAAAAGAAAGTTTACTCTAAAACAGTATATTAAACGAAAGGAAAGATCAGGCTACAAAAAAAATGTCAAAGCATTAGTATGACATTAATTTCGGGAAAATGATACGACTTACCAAGACGCTACATAATAATAATACAAAACTGCACTGCAAATTATTCATAGATGTCCATCAAACGAAGTCCATCAAACTATCACATCTCGTTCGAAAGATGCAGAATTGTCATAGACTGTCAAAATCCATAGTAATTGTAGCCAAAAAGAAATCGTCAGCACAGTAGTACAGACTTTCTCAATCTCGGCAAAGTACTTCCGTCTCGTTGGATTCAGGTGCGCTCCTTTCAGGTAGAGGGTGGAACCTTGTGTTTGACACGCCTGCGTAGAGCGATTTCCCCATGTCACCCCCCCGAAAGTCATGCGATTATTTGGGAAACGTTACCAAGTAGCATGCATTATTACAACATACAATGAACATGGCATTTTGCAAATAAAGTATGGTTGTATCAAATGCAAAATTACTTTGATTTACTTACAGCCTTCCTCAGTGCCCTGATTTTGGTAAAATAAATTAAAAAGTGTTCTCTTGCGGAGTCACTTTGTCTGAGGCAATATTGAAAATGGTCTAGGCTACTCTGCGGGACACGTCTGATCTAATAGTGTCAATTCTGAAAATAATAGGATTTGTTCAGCCACCCATTCATTGAGACTGTTGCTGGGTTACAAACAGCGGAGGAACGTATCCTTACCTCTCTCAGAGCCACCGCATCCAATCAGACTATACGAAGAATAACAGGAGGTCGCATACAGAGGATGAGTACACAAAGTAAGTGAGGATGAACCTTAAATCATTTCCCACAAAGATCTTAAAGTTATATTTTGTTAAAAAAAAAAAATCTATAGTTGGGCGAAATGGATCGAACTGTTGTTTCAAATGCCTAAATATTAAACCAAATCCGCTATATCGCATCTGGTATAAGTATCTTACTGTACGAATAACTTAACAGATAGCTCCAAAACAAATATTACGCGACAAGCGAATACGTTTAAAGTTACTATTTACATTAGAATCAGTACAAACGTCTGGTTTTATTTGCAGCCTAAAGAAAAGTAATGACAAAAAATCTGCCACTCACCAAACATTAGATCCTCAAAGATATATCCCACCATATTCCAGTTTGCCAAGTAACCCCTTGCAGATGGTATTCATAAAGTGTTCGATGCTTGAGGGGGTAAAGAAAAGACGTAGACATGGTAGGCATTCGAAGGAGGAATACTCCCGTGCCCAGTTAGTCTTGACAAGTAGGATCAACGAGTGACACCATTTACCGCGACTGTTCTCTTTCTTTCCCTCTCCTTCTTGGTACAATTAGTACACAGTACATGCTCACTGAGTTCTGGGATCATAGTTGAAATAGTCGAACAGTCGAACAGCAAATCTCTTATATTGCCATATATACCAACAATGTAATGTAAGATAGGTTGTTACTCTAAAATATTGTTTTGACATTTGTCATGTGATAGTTAACAAAATATGGAACATAGAACAATTCAGTTCTATGTTGCAATAATGTTCCTTTTTTCATTGATTTATTGCCATATTGTACATGCCGTTTTTATAACTCATACAATACTGTTGAAAAGAAACTCCCTTGAAAGACAGGTTATGGGTAATTACTTATACATGACTTTAGCGTGGGATTCAAAATTGAGTAGTAACTTCAACCTCCTTAAGGGAGGGTGTTTTCCTAGTTCCCAACTCCCAGACTGGTAATGCCCTTCATTAAAAAGTAACAACCATGTCATAAAAAACTAATTATCAACCTAGTGGGTGATACTATAATATCAGCATCCCATGGTACTGAGTTGGAAGCGTTTTTTGGCTTTTAACCTGGAAATAATAACACAAATGCCACCCTATTTCCTATGTAGTGCCCTAATTTTCACCAGAGCCAAATAGGATGCAAGTGGCATCTGCTTTGCAATAAAATAAATACATGTTAATAAGGTGTGCAATTAATAAGATGGAACTCATTGACATTTATTGTACAGCAATGTATCTTTATTTTGTGTGGCAACAGAGTCACTATTTTGTTAGTATTGTAAGACCAACACATCATAACAACAGTATTTAGATTGCAGTAAGAATGATAAAAAGCCCCACCTCTTACCCCCATGGTAATCACATGTAAGTAGTTCAAGAAAATAAAACAAGTTAAGAAAAACATAACCACACATAAACACACATTTCTGTTATGACCGCAAAGCTGCCCGAGCTTTGTCCAATATGTCCTTCCTCATCCTTGGATAATTGGGATGAGCATCCAAAACCTAATGAAAACATGAACGTCATCCACAAAGTGGGAACATCAACAAAACCACGTTTACACACATCTTAAATGAAAATGAACAAAACCTACCTTATGACAGACGTCTATGGCATCAACATACCTCTTTGCTTTCAGGTAGTTGAAAGCAAGCTTGTATCCTGGACAAACACATGTATGAATGCACTGGGGTATTTTTACACAATGGAATATTTAAACGGCAGCATGCGCCAGATGTCCCAATCCATACCTATGGTGGGGTTCGTTTGATTGCCATATTTCCAGGCCATTTCATAGTTCAGCGCTGCATCCCGGAAGGCCTGCTCCTTTTCCATAATGTAACCCATGTATTCGTATGCTTTACAGCACGACTGTGGGAATGAACGGACAGTAATTCAGGAGCTATAACAAAGTCGTCGTGAATTTGGACTACGAGCATTACAGGAGTCCTCTGTCAAACAGCCAGATACTGGAACGGTCGGTCGGAGCGCTGACCTTGTTGTGGCGAAGACACCTCTTCAAGAGCTCACTGGCCGTGTCGTACTTCCCTGACTGTATGTAGATGTCGGCCAGCAGCAGCCAGCTCTTCTCAAACTCGTCGGCGTCCACGATGCTCCAGTTCATCTTAGCGATGCGTTTAAGCTGGTTCCTGGCTCGAGGGGTTTGCTTCAGAATCATGTAGGCTGTCGCCATGGCTAGCAGTGCCGGCACGTGGTCCTTCTAAGTTAAAAGGGAGCCTTGGTTAGGTGGCGTTTCTACAGGCCATGGAACCGTTCCGCTGAACTTCTATGAAGTAGACAGCCGGATCTAGAAATGCTAATGCGACCGTTTCCTTGTCATCAAACAGAAATGTCTCAATTGAAAAGCTGTTAAGACCACCTCCGACGTCAACACAGATGAAGAGCAAAGCCAAAAGAAAACCCTAAAATGAAACACTTTGCTATAGTGAGGTTAAATTTGCTTTAAGGGTGTGTGTGTGTGTGGGTGTGTGTGTGACCACTCACGTACACCAGCTGGAGTTGACTTACCTCATTGTTCGCAATCTCTGTGAAAACACTCAGGGCTTTCTCAACATTGGCTTTCTGTTTGGTGGCCAGAAAGCAGTAGTTCTCCAGGATACGTAGTTGGACGTGCCCACTGGCCGTCTGGGGCTTTAACTCCTTCAGGAGCTTCTCTGCTGTCCTTACAGCAAGCTGCTCTGACTCCTGCTTCTCAGTGGAGTTGCTGAGCAATGACAAGAACCGTAAAAAAAGAGCAATTACATCTACGACAACTTGACAGTCAGAAAAATGAACAAGAATATAGTTGGACATAATGGATACATCGAAAAATACAATTGAACATATTGGACATCATTATTTGTGTTTAAGTTAATAAATACACAATTATCACAGTAAGAATGATAATAATAAAGAATAAAAACACCCCACAGCTAGTATTCTGCGGTTCCATGACATTACTTTTACTGCACGTCACTCACCCAATGTCACCATCTAGGTTTTCAAAGACTTCTCCACCCATGGTGTCATTATCCGGGTTAAGGCAGATCTCAATCATGTTGTACACGGCATTCTGACCCCAGTCATTATCTTTACGCGCCTTGTTGAAGTGTCGCAAACCATCATTGGGTTCACCTGTGTACCTGGGCACCGAACCAACTTTCTTATTAAAAATACAGTTTTCCAGTGAAATGGACAGGCATTCAATAAGTATTTTTAACAAACTAACCACAGATAAAGTCCTTTGCAGTAGTTAAAGCCAGGGTCAAACTTGGCTCTGGAGGAATGTTTCTCAGCCATCTCCAGAAACCTGGGAACTTCCTCTGGTTTCCCAGCTCTCCTCAGCAGGTCAATTAAACGTGACAGTGTTGGGTAGTTGTCTGACGTGAACAGATGGGAAATGCATTACTTTGCGTCCGCGGGAGGTCAAATCAGCAGTGCGTATTTACATAAAAGTTCTTAGGTGTTCTTAGGTCTCCAATTACATTGCATTTAAATGTATTTGGACCTAAAAGAAACAGGAGCCTGTCACACCTGGTTTGCGCTCCAGTAGTTGCTGGAAGTGGAAAACGGCCTGCTCATAGTCCTGCTTCCTGAACATCAGGTCGGCCATCATCTACATGGAAACCGAGAAGTTAATCATGTTTTCCAACCTGATTTTTATGTGGGACTAGAAATAGATGGCTTAGGAAGAGAACTAACCAATGTTGCGTCTTCATTGACCAGATCACTCTTCAGAAGGACACTGCACTGCTGTTGGCAGCCATCAACATCATCCAGACTGAGGTACAACCGCGCCAGCTCCAGCATAACCTGATGGTACAACCAAGCAAGCTCCAGCATAACCTAATGGTACAACCAAGCAAGCTCCAGCATAACCTAATGGTATAACCAAGCATGCTCCAGCATAACCTGATGGTACAACCAAGCAAGCTCCAGCATAACCTGATGGTACAACCAAGTAAGCTCCAGCATAACCTGATGACCACGAGGGCATTCCAAATAAAGCTTTCCTTACCGACTACCTTTCAACATTGTAATGATACCCTTTCTTCATGAGCACATGTATAATTATAACTGGCCGGCATGAGAAAATGCATTCAGTTACGACAAACATGTTTTCACTTCAATTATATTCTAATCGAACAGATTACGATAAACCACTGTCATAAGCAAACTAGCAACTACTAAACCAGTAAAACCCAGAGAAGGCAACAGACAGAGGGGTGTGAGTGCAAAAAAAAGAAAATTACAGCTGCAGTGAGCACTGACTGAAGGCTTGGATTCAGCCACACCCACCTTGCTGTCACTCTCACAATAGACAAGTGCTTCTTTGTAGAATATCACAGCTCTCTCATAGCCCCTAATACTCGTGTAGTGTTTAGCGATCTCGGCACAGATCTCTGCAGCGAGCCTCTTCTGCGCAGGGACAGCGTCGGGCTGCTCCAACTGGACCCGCTTCAGAACCTTGGCCTGTACATCCCTGGCCTGAACCAAAGCATACGGCTCAGTGTGGGGTACAGATAAGCGACAGCAATGCTTTTACTTATGCACATGACTTGGGAGACCCCATATTAATCGGGGGGAAATTGCAATCATGTGAATGTAATCGTAAAACACTTACGCGTTGCAAGGACAGTAAAGCGTCATCATTTTTGTCGACCTTGCTTTGGATCTTGGCCAACAGGACCAGATAGCGACAATCATCGGTCAGTGCCGGCAGCTCATTCGCTAGAGGGATATGTGGCAAAAGCTCTAAATAGTCCTACGTATTATCGCCATTCTTCATGAACAACAATGTCAAGTCCTATTAAAAACATTTGTAATTGTAGCATTGGCATCCATTTTACCTGGATCATGGGCGAGAGCATCTTGTAAAACCTTTTCACACCGCTCGTACTGTCTCATCTTCATTAGCAGTTCAGCCAGGTCATAACGGAGGAAGTTCTGCTGCTCGGTCTTCAGAGCTGCTTCATAGTAAGTGATTGCCTGTGAATAACAGTGGTGAATCCTAGAACAACTGACTAGTACAATGGTACAGATTACCGGATCTGATCTTTTAATGCCTTTTAATGTCATCCACACTGGACAAATTTGCAAGTCTAAACCTCTCCTATTTATTACCCTGAAATGTGGGGATAACTTGAAGTGGCTTGTATTGCAACATGTGCAGTTGTTACAGAGATGACTCAGAGTAGCTTTCAATTAGAATGAAAACCTTAGTGTAATTGTGGGTCTTGACGAGAGCTTTCCCAATCTTGCTGGCCAGAGCTCCATCTTTAGGGTTTTTCTTCAGAGCCTGTTCATAAATCTCAATGGCTTTCTCTGGCTGGGAATAAACAGACGGGACATAGTGAAGTAAATAAACATACAATGCACATGGAGGTTTGTTTACTGTCTTTAAAAATATTTACATGAGTGAGGAAAATATTGCATACTAGTTTTTCCTGTGAACAAACTACTCTAAAAGAGCCCAACCTTGCCTGTTTTGGTAACAGTAGAATATATACCATTCCATTTTATATATTATATTAGGAATATTACATTCAATTGTATAAATTACAATAGAAATATTACATAAAATTGTATTTAATTCCATTTTATAACTACCTCTTGGATATTCACATAAGCATCTCCAAGTAAAAGATATGTATGAGGACTGGGCAGCTTCTCCACCAATTCTCTGATGAAAGAGGAAAAATATTGTGTTGCATCTCGTTCTAGACATTACAATACCACATTACACTGACATGCGTCCGCTTTGCCCTGAGATTCACTCAGTAATGGCTTCTCAGCAGTGTCTCTAGATAGACATTCCTGTCAACACAAGTACAAAATCAGAGATGAAAGGAAGGACCTTGGGCGCACTTCTAGACACCACAGGCAGTGCTGTGCATTACAGTCTTTGCTGCAAACTTGTGGCCTGAAAACTGTTTTGGACTGACTGCTTTTATTGCATGGATGAGTGTGTTAATACAGAAATGGGCTATGTTGTTGGTACACTGGATTAGAAGTACCCTAATCTCCTATCTACCCTACTCTCCTCTCATTCCACCTCACACAACTACCTCTCTCACTTGTCCTCTCGGCCAGCAAGGCTTTCCCCTCCCACTCCATAGCCAACTGACTCACTGAGAGACAACAGATCAGTGCTGAAAGTTGCCAAGCAAAAGTGGAACAAAACAAAACCTCCAGAGGACCTGTCATCCTATCATTCTTTTCTCTCTACCTTCCTTGCTTCTGCTGCTAAAGCCAATTTCTATAACTCTCTTCCACTCAACCTAGTTAGGCTTCTGGCCCCACTGTCATTTGGACTGCCACTTTCTCACCAGATCCTCTTCTACACACTCTCAGAGCTGGGGGTCTCAGGTTCTGCCCACTCTTGGTTTGCATCCTACCAGGTTGCATGGAGCGGATCTGTGTCTGCGCCACTCACTCTCGCTGCTGATCTCAGGGATCAGTCCTTGGCCCACTCCTCTTTTCTCTCTACAAAAAGTCGCTTGGCACTGTTATATACGGACATGGCCAGTCCAATCATTGCTATGCCGATGACACTAAACTATTCTTCTTATTCCCAGGCTGCAATACACATATCTGCATGCCTGGCAGCCATCAGCTTGGATGTCAGCTCACTACCTCAAGCTTAACCTTGATAAGATGGAGCTGCTCTTCGAAGCCCTGCCCGCTCCAAGATCTGTTCAGGTTCTGATCCAGTCACTTGTCATCTCCCATCTGGATTATTGCATTGCACTGTTAGCCGGGCTCCCTGCTTGTGCCATCAAGCCCCTGCCGCTGATCCAGAACGGTGCAGCTCGCCGTATGTTCAATCTTCTCAAATTCACCCATGTCAACCTCTCCTCCGCAAGCTCCATTGGGTTCCAGTAGAAGCTAGCATCCTCAACAAGACCATGTTCCTCTTTGATAAGTATCTTAATTAACCTGTATATCACCACACCCAAGATTTCTTGCCAACTATTGGCTTCGATATAGGAATGAGTATCTATTGGCTTCGATATAGGAATGAGTATCTATTGGCTTCGATATAGGAATGAGTATCTATTGGCTTCGATATAGGAATGAGTATCTATTGGCTTCGATATAGGAATGAGTATCTATTGGCTTCGATATAGGAATGAGTATCTATTGGCTTCGATATAGGAATGAGTATCTATTGGCTTCGATATAGGAATGAGTATCTCATTATTGGTTTGGAAATGTGGGTTTCCAAGACCCCTAAGAGGAATGCAAATACAGTCGCTCTGGATAAGAACACCTGCTAACTGACTAAAATGTAAATAAAAAAAGTAGGAAAACCCTATTTGTCGGCAGATTAGTTTGGAAGGTAACCGTAAGGTCAGACCCAGGATGTTCAGTTATTCCTTACCTATAACAGCTGGCATACAACCGCTTCTCTTTCCTGTGATTTAGGTAGATGTCGGCCATCTTCTCCTTGGCCTGTATATAGTAGGGCTGCTCTGGAGTGATATTTCTGAGCATGCTCAGTGCCAACTCGGTGTCGCCACGCTGCAGAGCCAGGTCGGCATTGGCGATGGTGACACGCAGCTCCTCAGGAGTGCCTGAGAACTCGTTGATGGCGTCCTGCATCACTTTGGCTGCTTCGTGCTGGAACGTCAAATCCATTCATCAGACTGACTTCAGTCAACAACATAATAGACAGGAAAACGAGACAACCGCATAAGTACCACCTGAACGAACAATCCAAACCTATGGAGTATGCACATGCACTAAAATACGCAGTCATCGCCGCAATCTACATTTACTAAGATCCCAACAGAAGGTTCTCTGGACAGTGAGCATCGGCTATGCCGCGCGTTCGCTGAGCACGTGTTCCCTCCACGTTCCCTCACCTGTTCTCCGTTGAGCCAGAGGGCCTCGGCGAGTTCCAGGAACACAGACACACAGTCGGCAGGACTCAGCTCCACCTTCTTGTTCTTGGACTTGGCTGTGTTACCAGCCCTGCGGACCCCCGGCAGTATCATGGCCATCTGCAGGGTCTGAATGGCCTCCTGGAGCTGGTCTGTCTTCTTCTGGGCCTGGGCCTTGATGAGGTGATACATGGGGTGCTCTCGAACCTGGCAAAGAGCAGCCCGCAGGGTTATCCAAGGATGGAGGGGAGGGGGGTTCCCGTAGTACTTATGATCTAGTACCACATTCATGTGCTGTTTCTCACCTCAAAGTTGTGGCTGAGACAGAGCTCCAGAGACTGGGAGGAGAGTTTAAAGTTGCCCTGTATGAGATGGATCTGAGCCATTAGCAAGTGGGCCTCAGCGTGGGACGGACACTTGTCCAGGCAATGTTGGAGACTGCTCTGAGCAGCGTCAATGTCACCTAAGAGGAATTGGAGGGCCATTAAAATCAGCAATTGTTGTCATCCATGTTGAGAACAACTTGACACAGAAAATGATTATGTGCAATACAGTTGAAACGTACCTGACTGAAACTTGACTTTGGCCATTAGGAAGATGCCTTGTATAAGTCCAGGTACTATCTTGACCACAGTGTCCAACACAGAGGCACAGTGTTGGAGCTGAGGGGCAGGAGGTTGGCCCGGAGCTGGAGGCTATCACACAATAACAATAGTCATCTCTCTAGGCTTAGACTAAGTCCACAATACATCCATGCCAGCCGATGACATTCAGACTCTCAGAAACGTCTGTGTTGTGTCTTAATCCCAAAGAGGTTAATTACCTAATAATTACTACAATCCTCAAGTCAATCCTTCTAACATTCTATCCTCTTATCAAAATCTCCTAATATTCCATTGTTTCTGTCTGAACGTATGTATAAAAAAAACTGATCCGTAGACTTCAGACAGACCTTAGCGGGACAGAGTCCTATGTATTCCTTGACAATCTCCAGCAGGAAGTCAGGGTTGAGCTTCTCAAAGTAGTCCACCCCTAGTGGCAGGCCCTGCATTGTGGAGAAGTGGGTGTCCACTGCATCGTTCAGAAGGTTAGTAACCTCATCCTGTGGCCTGCGTTTCTTCACGCCCAGCACAGCGCGTAGGTACAGCAGCTCCTGACAGACACAAGACAGCCAGCCAAGAGGGTCACCAGGTTCACACTGCATTCAGCTCAGTCAAGCCTGCTCTCAGACAACATGTTTTGTAGACCAGGGTACAGCAGAGGGAGTGTCTTGAATGGCATATTTAGTGCACTACTTTGACAAGAGCCCAATGGGCCTTTGAAGTGCCCTATAAAGGGGATATTATGCCATTTGGAATTTATCCACAGTTGAATCCAAAAGCCAGGCAAGGTCCCCTGGCGTGACCCTACTCTCAGAAGGTGCCTCAGGGAGAGTTGAAAAGGCACACCGAAAAAGAATGCCTCAGGGAGAGTGTAATAAACACACAGAAAAAAAACTCCCACATGGGTATAATAAACACTGTACATGTGGGATAAGAGAAACATGAGCACCTACCTATTTCTTTTGTATTATTACTATTAATACTACTAAAAACATGGGACACGCTGCAATCACTTTAAAAAGTTTGAGAAAAGTTTTGAGAAAACACAAGAAAAGCCACATATTACTTAAAACCTAACCTAACCCATTATCTAAACAATAATCTAAAAATATGTCCAAAATGCAACAAGGATTTGCTTGAAAGTTAAGATGTCTAAATGACACCCCTGTTTCCCAAAACATTGGGACACCAACATTGCTATGTTTAACTGAAAAAAGTACTAAGACAACATATCAAATCTTAATGTGAAATGTCAATTTTGAATGTCATGCCAGCAACACGATTCAAAAAAGTTTTTTTTTTTCGTAACGTGCCAAATGTTTTCAATGGGTGACATGTCTGGACTGCAGACAGGCCTGTTTAGCACCCAGATTCTTAAAGGCCCTTCCTTGAAAAAGTTCTGCACTGATAAGAAGCCGGATGGTAACTCTCCTCGTTAGTCCAAAGGATGTAGTGTCCATTATTCCAAAAAACGAATATCATTTTTTTCATTTGGCAGACCACAGGATAATGTTCCACTTCCCCTCAATCTATTTTAAGGGAGCTCAGGCCCAAAAAGGGTGGTAGCGTTTCTAGATCTTGTTTATATGCGGTTTCTTCTTTGCATGATAGAGTTTTAACTGGCATTTGTGGATGCAGCAACAAACTGTGTTCCACTACAGAATCGTTTCTGTTTATAATGCTGTGCCATACGAGGGTCCAATAATCACGGACATCCAATATAGATTTTTGAACCGGTCCCTTGCGTACAGAGATTTCTCCATTTTTAATTATATTATGTACCATAGATGAGGTGATCCCAAACCGACATTTTACTTTGAGAAATGTTATTCTTTTATTGTTGTACTATTAGCCTGCGCAGTCTTTCAAAGTGTGGTGAACCCTTCCCCGTCCCCTCTTCTGACTGACTCATCCTCTCTGGAAGGATCTTTAAATTCCCAAGCATTTTACTGAACTGTTGCTTATTCACCAAATTATTTGTGCGATATTCAAACAGGGCTTTTTCACATTACACACATTTTCCAGTCTTTTTGTTGCCGCCGTCACAAATGTTTTAAAATGTGTTGCTGGCATCAAACGCTTTTTCGAAAATAGGGTTGTAGTAGGAATCTGAAAACTTTGGCTAGACCTTTGGCCCAGATTGAACAGAGCAATATTATTGCTCAAACAGCCTTACCCCTGATTTCCCGATAGACTGTTGTATCTCAGTGAGGAACTCCAGCTGCTGCTCTGCATCTTCTAAGCGTCCTTCAATCAGCTGGCATCGGATAATCCCTAGAAATACAGAGCACAGGTTACAGATGACCTTTTAAGAACATCTATTCATTTCCAAATAATGTTAAACAGCAGCTTTCAACAGTTAAATGGGAATTCACGTTTAAACACGTGGTATTATCTTTATTTTTATATAACACGATTACATGTACATTCATGTGAAAATGTAAATCAACGCAACACTAGAATTGGCTGTATTCATTATTTATATATATTTCTCAGAATCAGTCTGAATTCAATTAATTTTGTAGGCAGCAATTTTATGGTTCCCAATCAGTGTCTTTCAGGTTTCAGTAAAAATGTCTAAACACATTTGATGTTACTGGAAAAATTGGGAATGCATAATAGAAGACACAAGGTTTTGTAAATAAAACCACAACAAAGCAGCAATTTTTCAAGTCAAGAGCTATGAATGTAACACATCTGAAATAAATACACAGAACTAAGGATGTTATGTTTGACCATTACATCGCTGTTTTATATTCTTTGTACCAATCCAAAATTCCCACTTTAATTTCAATGGGCTGCGTTTGACATCAATATGGAAGAAATCATGAAACGTATACATAGATATCTTAATAGGCATACATAGAGATCTTAAAAGCCATTCACAGAAATCTTAAAACATCTACATGGTAAATATTTTGTGGCTGGTACATCAAAGGCAATACTAATTTATTAGCCTACTGTCATTTCTACCAATGTGTACATGCAAATTAGTTTAGATCCCTACTGGATACAAATCTTAAATTATATAGATCCATAGTTTATTTGAACAGATTTATTAAATGCAGGTAAATGCATCACATTGTTGTTTGAATATTTCCCTAAATACGAATGCATGTCATCCAGCAGCTTGGAGTGTCAACAAACAGCATCTAATCCTACTTACTGACTAGGATTGACTATTTCATGCATTTTCCATGTGGTTGTAGCCCCAAGCACAGAGGAGGGTGGAGAACTGATGGTTCTGGCCCATTTCCACACCTGAACAGAACTATTTAGAAAGTAGCTTGAAAACATTAGCTAATAAGCAAGTGGTTAGGCCTATAAGTTATAGGTAACATGCAGGACAGCTAAGAAGCCTTTGCCCTTCTTCTAAATTGCAATTTGCACCAAGTTTCAAGATACACCCTTTACAATTTGATATGGGGTTGTAGTGCCAATGTGGAACACCCCTTTACAACCAAATATCTCTGACTGTGAACGTTATGGCTAAAATTAAGTAGATAAAGTAGCCTGCTCATTTGGGGATGTTTTCTGTCTTTTCCCTGAACTTGTTAGCTTGAACAACACACTGCAAAATGGGGACCAGCAAGACAGCAGACTTAAATTGCTATAGCATTTATGATTTATTATAATAATCTGGCAAACAAAAGACTCGTTTTTATTCATGGTAATCTGTATTATGGTTTAGCTAATCCCAACAGTCAAAATGGATAATTTGTCGTTTAAATTCTTTTTATCTGCCTCTAAGTAATTCTGCCACAACAAGTATCTTGTCCCCTTTTCTGTTACCCTGACAATGCAAATAAGAAGGCATCATCTTTCTGTTCAATACAAACCGAAAATCTACTAAGGGTTGGTTGATTTCATCATGAAACCAAATTTACAAAAGTCACTTTATCAAATGGCATTTTATTGTCCATCATATGGATGTTTTTTTAACATGTTTAGACAAAAGCATTTCAAAATTAAATATAATTTTGTAGTTAAATATTTGGACAATATGTAATATCATAATATCATAATTTCAGACCATGCATGTTATATTTACAGTTTTGTTGTGAATTATACTGAAATGTTTTCCCAGTGACAGAAAAAACACAATCAATGTGGTTCCATACTACAATTTCGAAACTGAAATATCCTAATTCTTGTTTAGCAGCCCTTTGGCAGTCCCTGCTGTTGGGATAGATTTCTATGAACCTCACCTAAATTCCATCCTAAAAATCAAACATCTCACCTGTCAATGCTGAGACACTTGTTTCGTCCAACGTCATGGCAGTCTTGTACCACTTTAAAGCCTCTTTGACTCGTCCCAGCAGGACCAACTGGTAGCCCAGCTCGGTTGCCAGGTCAGAATCCCCCTGGGCTTGGGAAAAGGCTCGGTCCACCATGCTGTGGGTCTGCTGAATCACTTTTTCATTTCTTCCACACTAATAAATCACAACATAAATGAGGCGTACGTCTGGGTGTATACCGCATGCTAGCCGTACAGAATATATTGAGCCGGGCAATCTGAAGAAAGAAGACAAAGTAATATATGAAATCCATCTTACCACCCGCGTGAAGGCCAAGGACATCCTGTAAAAGAGCTCCGGGCTGTGAGGTTCTTGTGCGTCCAAATTGCTGACCAGGTTTGAGAGCTGGTTTACTGACTGATAAAAAGGAAAATGGGTGGACCGCTTGAACTAATGCACCACACGGCAATGGGTTGTAGCCCAGTGTGTTCCTTAGGTTTGCTAAACTGTGTGCCAGTTACCTCCACAATGTCCCCCTCTCGACATAAAGAGTGAAGAGCGAGCATTCTGAGGGCTGCCAGGTTGTTTCTGTCCCTCTGCAAAAGCCTGCAATGGGATGGAAAACATAACAGATACGGTGTTGTTGGCGGATTTGTTTCTAGCATGATGGCTTACATGCCTGACAAGAGGAAAGGGAGAGAATACAACGTATGGTAGAACACCCACTCAGACAATGAGCAATGAGAGAAAGAGCCGTAGTGCATGTGTCCTCTCCTGTTCACAGTGCTCCGGCCCAATGGCTCGGTCACGGCTCGGTCCCCTTAGAAACGGGATACACCTGAGTGATCCTCCCTCCTGCAACTCATAGAACCTGAGAGAGTGCATCCTGACAAACGTGTGGCTCTAGCGCTTCAGCTCAAAGGCCTTTTTATATTCCCTTGCTCTGGCCTGGTTCCAGAGGGCGAGCAGTCAAGAACAATGGCCCAGTCATTATGCCACTGGTTTCAGGCATCACGCTCCGTTTCCATTTGCACTTGAATACGATGCCACTTGCAAAGGCTGACTGGCTCTTTCTTCATTTGGCTACCACTGATCGACCAAACCTAGCAATGAACGCAGTCCAGAATCTTACACAAACATTAAGATTCTGGAGTGCTCTTACTGACAATATCATGAAATGATCAAAAGAACAAACATCAAAATGCAAAGGAACCTTTAGAGGGGGGTGCTGTACCTCTGTGCTGCATCTATAGTTTGATCCCAGTCCTGCAGGGCTAGAAGAAGAGTCATTTTCTTGATCAAGGCAGGGAGGAACCCAGGGAAGCTAACAATCACTTGGTTGACGGTCTCCAAAGCACCAGAATAATTCTGCCGATACTCATAGTAATGTGCCTGAAACAGACAATTTATCACACAATGTATGGACCTGTTTTAAGAGTAGGACAGACAATCCAGAACTATGGGGAAAATCATGGAGGCATACCGGCTAAGAGCAACATGAAGCATGAGAAGAACCTTAACAATGCCTCCAGTATCTAAATGCCTTTCCCATTGTCCATGAAGTTGAACTACCCGTTGCAACACATTCAAAACCCACTCAAGGCCGTCTTACCTTTCCCATCAGAGAGAAAACTTCGGCTTTCTCTTTCAAGCCTTCATCAAAGTATTTTCCAGCCTTCTTGGCATATGCATCTTTTCCAGAAGTCAGATCTATCCAGCCTTTAAGTATAACACCCTTAACAACAAGTATGGTAACGTTATAAAATAGCAAACAAAATAGAAGCCTGGCAAATACACAGTGATTCGACAGTAAATGTGCAACTACAATTGTCTACTCAGAGCTTCAGAAAATGTTTTCAAATAAAATGACAGTATAATGTAGTGTCCTAGAGTACCATAAGAGAAATTGCATTGCTTCGAGAGGTCTCAAAACAAAGCTGTTCCAATAATTTGACAGAAACGCATGAAAATAATGTACTTCTCTGGAACCGTTGGAGATTTTGATCATCCTCTCAATGTATTCTCTTGCTTTGTCATTGCGCCCCAGAAGCCAGAGGAACATTCCAGCGTAGTAGAGGCCCTTGGGTGTTGCACTTTTACGGTCTTCTTTTACCTTGGCATCGAGTTCCTGAATGACATCTCGATCTGCAGTCCACACAAATCCCTTTAGTTATATATTCCCACTTAGAATAATACCCAGAGACATAAACATGGATACAAATGAATGCATATGGCTTTACCTGGGTTTGGCCTCTTCTTTTCAGCATAAACCAGAGCCATACATGTGCAGAGAGACACATCTCGTCTATCTTTTATTGTCTCCAACTCATGGATAGCTTCTGGAATTTGATCTAAAATGTAACATATTCACTATATATTAAACAGATATCTTTTTATTGTATGATTTCAAAACATAAATGTTGTCCCTTTTTTACCTTGCATCAAGGTGCCATAGGCATGGAAAAAGCTGAAGATTGGATCATTACTAAATTTTCTCTGGGCAACAGTTGCAGCATTTAAAACATGATTGAAATACTTTTCGTGGCAATAGTTGTAGATCAAGGCCTGGAATGAAAACAAAAAATATTCATAAGAGTTTTGAAAAGCTTTGACAGGAATTGTAGTTGTTTTTGCTATGTATTTTTTAAATGAAAGCCCTGTAAGTTGCCCCAGAGAACAGTGTCTGCTAAATGACTAACCTGAATAAATGAAAATACGTATAAAATGATCAGCACCATTATATGATCCGCAATATTCGAGTTATGCTTCTTGGAAAGTTCCATTGCAAGTTGGCCAGTGTTACTGGTGAGATATGCGTCTGTAACATTAACCTTTGCTAATAAAGAAGCACATTTAAAACCTCCAGAACAAAGAGTTTCCCAATTATATTAAGAGAGTTAGCCAATGCATGTCATCAAAAACACCGGGGTAGAACCGTGCGTTGTTCCTTTGAGAACATTTTCGGAAAGCAGAAATTAAGTATGCACTGCTTCCTTCTACATTTTAAACAGGCTACACTGCTTATACATTGTGATGTCTTCAGTGCATAGTGAAATTGGCTACAGTGCTGTGCAACACGTCAACTTACCAACGTTGATTCCTCATCCTCCAAATCTGCCATGACAATATTTCACTAATTGTAGCAATAAAATATACGATCAATTATTTTCCTAATACTATAGCACCATGCACTCTGAAAGGTAAATATAAAAGGTTTCTAGCTAAATGTTTTCGCCATCTTGAAAACAAGTAGCGTCTTTCGTTCACTTGACAACCACCGCCGCCATCTTCAGTACAGTACAGGAAGTCAAAAATAAAGACGTAACCCTAACGTTTCACAAGGTGGCGCAATAACCGCGCTGAATATAAAATATTCACCTTACCGCACGATAGAGCTTTAGTGATTTTGAATGTCTATATAAAGTCACTTAATGCTACTTCATCATTAGCTTTGGGCATGGGCGATTGTGTCAGCTTCAACATTTTTAATTTTGTTATAATTATAATAATGTAGTCCCTTTAAGGTTTCCAAATTGTCTACAGTTTGTTTGAAAAAATAGAATGTAATTGAAAGTCCCTCAATCAAACTTCCGATGGAGTAGTATGTTTGAAACAGTACTCTACTATAAATATACCAGGTCTTGCTTGGTACTGCAGTAAGCAGAAATGCAGAAGACTATGTTTATTTTTAAGCTTTTGATGTTTAGAGATGATACGATAGATTGTTCTTTCAGAATTACATCCTATTCTATTAAAATAAAAGCAATACTGGCAATATACCAACACCTTTAGGAAGGATATTAATTAACAGGTAGGCTAATATAGAATAGTTTAGTATTTTACTTCAATAACAGTAACACAATAGGCACCCCACAGTCATATTAATGTTCGTATGTGGATAATGTATAGTTGAGTGGTTATGTTAAACCCTCTACCACGGCCACTGTGTTACTTCTGGGTAATGGGGATCGAACCAATCTCCACACTTCCTCAAGAACAACTTCATGCGGAAAACGATTAGTCCCGATACTATTATTGGGTAAAGGCCAGAGCAATACACATGGGTGAGGCTCAACAGACTGGAAAATACATTGATAATATTAGCACGATGTGTAGGAACTGTTTCCCCTATTTAGTCTGTTCAGTCGTCATGATGAGCCTTTCCCAGCTATTCATGCTCAGTATACCTCAAAACACTGTTGTTCTTATTTAAATGCATAAAATGGCATATCCAACTCAGCGTAACGAGCCACCACAGACAAGGTTTGAGACATTGGTTGCAGGAGATTAAAAGCCCTAGGGTTGATGCATATTGGCCAGCATTGTTTCAAGTCATTGCAGAGATTTCTAGAAGTAAGCATATATTTGGGATCATAAGGAGAACCGAACTCAACTGAATCAGTGAACCAAATCTGTAGTTCCCACCTTGTCTCAGCTGAACTCCATACATCCTCAGTATGTTGACCTGTCTGTCTAGACCACGGGTCAGCAACCTTTAGTATCCAAAGAGCCATTTTTCCCTATTTGCCACCCCCAAAAAATTGTCTGGAGCCTCAAAAGCTATTTGATGTCACAGATTATATAGTTTATATATAGTTATACTATATATTCAAAAACTATAGTGTGTTGCATTTATAAAATTATAGAACAAGTATAAAGACAATTCTTGACATTTATGTTGTATCAATACCAAATTCTGGCATGTGTAAGTCAATTGAGGTCAATTAAATAGAAAAATGCAGGTCTTTATGGGTCCTCCCCATGATAATTAAACTCTCTATTTTCTTTATTGTGGCTTTACCCAGGGCGGGAAAGCAAAGATGATTAACCACACGCTTGACATAATAGGATGTGATGCACATTTTAGTTGATAAAATATTAAAACATGTTTTTAATTTCAGTGTCACTTCAAACTTCAATATAAGAGCTGTTCCATTTTAAAGATTGTCCACTGTGCAAAAAAAGTAAGTAAAAATAAACACTTTTGTCAAAGACCCAGAGAGCCGCAGCAGAGCCGTTAAAGAGCCGCATGCAGTTCCGGAGCCGCGGGTTGCTGAACCCTGGTCTAGACTCACTCAAAAGACCTGTTATTTTGTGATTGGCTGCTAGGCAGACATGATGCTTAAGCAAGAATCAACTTCCCTTGTGCTCCAAGGGCTTTTGAGTTTCTTTCTTAGTTGTATTCTCAATTGATGCTAATTATTTGTCACTCTCAGAGTTGGGAATAGGCCTATTTAGGTCTAATAATGTGTTGTACATTAGAGAGCGGTATTTTGTTTATACTAAGTAAGTTGACCTATAACATGTTGTTCTTTTAGGATCCAGAGCAATGGTTTTAACTAAAGTACATAAACAAGCATATTAAACCTTCATAGTAGGTAAAACAATAAAATGGTTACCAAGAATGTTAATTTGTCCAAATGGGTTATGCATGTTACAAACCCTGTGAGAACAGGCCAACAAAACAATCAAAATAATCCTATTTTGCCGTCCGGGACTGGCTGCTCTTCACAGGGGTGAAATCTGTATGGCACTGTATACTTGAAGTGACTTTGACTGCGATAACAGTGAATGCACGCTGGACAACTCCCTTGTCCCGATTAGCTCCTTTTGTGTACAACGGAAATAAATTCCTATCCATTCAGCAGTAATTGGTGGTTCAGTGTTACACAACACTTACACTGTGTAATCATAACCCCTTGGTGTCTGGGCAGCCCTTCATGGCTCCATGGTAGGAGTGTCCAATGCCGGGTCTGCATGGGGCACAGGCAGCTGTCCCAAGAGCGACCTTTCCCTCCATTGTCAGATACTATTTAACACAAGCACTGACACATAATCATTACTCTCTGCAGCACACATCAATGGAAGAGTAAATCAGGTTGCTATTGAGCTCTGAGCATGGGGTAACTGTGGTAAATGGCCATGCGACCCCTTAATATATGTTCCCCTTCAACATTGTACACACCTCGTCGTGATCTAACGAAATTGCCGGTAACAACTATTGATCTTATAGCCTGAATTAGATTTACGAACCAGTGCATTTAAACTGAGGTTTGATTGTTCCTTTCATTAAATAGCTGTAGAAACAGCCTCATAAACACACCTGAACAGGAATGGTGTACACGATACTGTGAAATAGTGCTGAGAGAAAAAGCAGGATGTTGCACCGTAGCTCTTAACCAGAACACATTAGAAAAACTGTGAGAAGATACGGTCTGGGAATGGGAAATTGGCATGTATCCTGACCACTTCCATTGTGGTTTCTCTTTCTAATGAGCTAGTTATTGACAAAGTGGCCCACTCAATAACATGCATAGCACTTTTGGCTGATGTGCAGTTTTATGATGCAGTTTTATGACCAACCTTTCATGAATCAGTTTTAAACTTAAATGCTTCACATATGGTCCTATTCATTTAAATTGCAATGGGTTGAT
This sequence comes from Novumbra hubbsi, assembly GCA_016801125.1. NCBI lineage: Eukaryota > Metazoa > Chordata > Actinopteri > Esociformes > Umbridae > Novumbra > Novumbra hubbsi. The sequence continues at coordinate 23,796 of JACXGK010002609.1, read as the reverse complement.
TTAGATGTTTTTGTTTATTTGGGGAGAGAAATGCATTTTGTCAATCTGGAGTTGAAATCCTAATATCTGACTATTACTAACCATGTTTGTGGAGAATTACCTGAATGAGGAATTGTATCCTGCAGTTGGGTACAATCAAGCACCATAACTTAAGGTTCGTGACACTGGGTATCCCAGATGACCTGGCTGTATGTGCCCATGATGATCCCTGTCTACCGTCAAAGGGCCTACAAGTAAGTAAGCAGTATTTTTTTATGTAGTGGACCGCTTTTGAGACATCTGTCTGTCTTCACTACCATATTTCTTTTTTGTAGACACAGGGCCAGGATCAAAGTAAACTCCTCGGTTGGGTTTGGCCCTCCAGCTAGATAGGCATGTTGACACGTGGCCATGTGACGGAGGTGGGGGAGGGTGCAGCCAGAGCACAGAGCAACGTGAAACAAGCTGATCAGTGCCACACAGGAGCTCTGATGTCAGGTTGCTGGGCAACAGGCGAGGAGAATCTACAGCATCACTCCTCATTTTAATGGCCCACTAATCATCCAAAACTCTGCCACTGTTTTCATCAGTGTTGGCTCTGTTTAAGCATGGAATGGATTTAGTAACACTCTACCCCTAGCTTATGTAGCCAAACATGAATGCATGACATGGAGTTGAATGACAGCTTAAGAGCCATTTTCTTCGCAACAGCTAGCTAGCTCACATCTCTCAAAAAGTCAGACATGCAAGATTTGTTGGTGAGGCATATTTTGTTGATGAGGCATTTGCCTGTGACACATTCTCTCTGCAATCCCTAGCGACAGAAAGAGTGAGAAAGTGTTTTCCATTCAGAAGTAATTTTCAATTAAGGGCTCATTAGAGTTTGGTATGATAAATGATCACTTAAAAATATGTGTCCCGTCTGCATCTGAAGTGGAACTAATGCTGATTGTGGTCTTGGTGCAATAACTATGGTCCAAATCCTTAAAAGGGAGACTGGACGAGCTTTAGGCGTAATGCTTTTGCAATTATGTGGTTAGTCGCTGGAGAAAACACACAAACTAAAAAGGAAGCCCAATTAACAAGAAAAAATGGTATTGAATAGAATGATGAACACTGCTTAAATGTGTTTCCACAATATCCTGCTTCGTTTCCTGTTCAAAACGGTAATTTAATACAACCCACAATGCAGAAATTAGAGAGCACTTACAAATAATGAAATCTAATAAAACTTCCCACAAATGAGAGTGTGCTGGTGTCTCCATAACACATCAACTCAGACAAGGAAGTGGGACCACTAACCAATACCCGTTGACATGGTCACGATTCAGACACAACTTAAATGCTCAGAAAGCAAAATCCAAAAACTGTCCCGTAATGTGAAACAGAGTCACATATTTCGAATTGAGAATTATTCCACTGCATTATGAAGCCTAATTATATTTTTTTCACTTTCCTGACAATGCTAAAGTAAAGGTTGGAGGACTCAGCTTTCGGTTTCCACCACTATTCATTCAACCAGAAGCCCCAGGTCAAACAGAGCCAGGAAGCCTAGAAACATAGCTCTTATTTTTATTGTATAGTTGTAAAGCCATTCCCCTACCTGAAAACATGAGTAAATGCTAGATGTTTACAAAACACATGGGAAAAAGAAAGACGAGATGAAAATATAATACAAATTAAATAATGTTATAATATATATTTTTTAAAAGCATTGCATGTTTGATTGCAGAATACTGTAACACTCTTTTCTAATGTTGTCTGATAAAAGGATAACATGTCCAAAACTAATAAATAAAAAAGAGCTCTGGCTAGGGCTAAGACAATGTGAGTGGCGTTTCTGACCTGGCTAGGGCCAAGACAGTGTGAGCGGTGTTTCCTCTAACCTGGCTAGGGCTAAGACAGGGTGAGCGGTGTTTCCTCTAACCTGGCTAGGGCTAAGACAGGGTGAGCGGTGCTTCCTCTAACCTGGCTAGAGTTGAGACAGTGTGAGCTGTGTTCCCTCTAACCTGGCTAGGGCTAAGACAGGGTGAGCGGTGTTTCCTCTAACCTGGCTAGGGCTAAGACAATGTGAGCTGTGTTTCCTGTAACCTGGCTAGAGCCAAGACAGTGTGAGCGGTGTTTCCTCTAACCTGGCTAGGGCTAGGACAATGTGAGCGGTGTTCCCTCTAACCTGGCTAGGGCTAAGACAATGTGAGCAGTGTTTCCTGTAACCTGGCTAGAGCAAAGACAGTGTGAGCGGTGTTTCCTCTGACCTGGTTAGAGCTAAGACAGTGTGAGCGGTGTTCCCTCTAACCTGGCTAGGGCTAGGACAATGTGAGCGGTGTTCCCTCTAACCTGGCTAGGGCTAGGACAATGTGAGCTGTGTTCCCTCTAACCTGGCTAGGGCTAAGACAATGTGAGCTGTGTTTCCTGTAACCTGGCTAGAGCCAAGACAGTGTGAGCTGTGTTCCCTCTAACCTGGCTAGGGCTAAGACAATGTGAGCTGTGTTTCCTCTAACCTGGCTAGAGCCAAGACAGTGTGAGCAGTGTTCCCTCTAACCTGACTAGGGCTAAGACAATGTGAGCTGTGTTTCCTCTAACCTGGCTAGAGCCAAGACAGTGTGAGCAGTGTTCCCTCTAACCTGGCTAGGGCTAAGACAGTGTGAGGCGTGTTCCCTCTAACCTGGCTAGGGGTAAAAGAGTGTGAGTGGTGTTTCTGACCTGGCTAAGGCTAAGAGAGTGTGAGTGGTGTTTCTGACCTGGCTAGGGTTAAGACAGTGTGAGCGGAAGCAAAGGAGTAAAGGAAGCTGGCCGATCAGACAGATTTTGGATTGAGTTTGTGGCCATTTTCACTCTCCTAACTCTGTTGTGGCAGTGTCACAAGGTCGTACAGTAGGATTGGGAGGGAAAAGAGGTCAAAATAGAACAAAATATAAACGTGGACACACCTATCCAGACCTACAATTATTACATACATTTTCAGACGAGAGGGGGGGCTCCCCTTGCTGCAATGTGGGCAGCTGCCCTTGCCTTGTAGATAATGTGAGCTTCCACTGGAAGCCATCAGATTTACCGCAGTGAAATCAATCCATTATTAATAAATGATGAATTGATTGAAATGCTACTGTAATCTGTATACAGTAAACATCTAGAAACAAATACAAATACATGCAAGAGGTCTGTTCATCATCGTGCTATACATCTGGAATGCAATAGCTCTGTATGGTATTTCGCAATTGTTTTGCATCTTTTTTTGTGCTGTTTTGAAAAGTCATAACAAAATGCATTGGAACAAATTAATATTATGTAGACATATCTGAGGTACATGTATTCTTTATTCTTTCGGCTTTTCAGTGAGATGGGTTATAACAATATGGTCCATGCTGTTTACTCCCGTCCTACAAGCAGTATGCATATAAAAGATGAGAACAGTTAAATGTTATGTAATAAAAACATTCATTGTGTATTAATGTATAAAACATTTTATATATATATATATATATATGTTATGAATGATTTTATTACATGCATACATAAGTATACTTTTAACATTTTAATTACAGATACTTCTGATAGGGAGTAGAGGACATATCCTGAAGAATTGAACAACTATAAAAATGTAAACAAAGGGCTATCACACTAGCTTTGAGATAATCATAATCAGAAGTTACTGAACCATATTTTCCATCTTAGATATTTATTATGATAAAGCATGTGAGGTCAACTGTTACCACAGATGACAAATAACACAAAAAAGTGCAAGAAACAAAATAAATACACTTCCCCTCACTACATCAGATGGGGAGTTTTAAAATGAAAGAGTGCAGAGAAGCAGAAATAAGAAATGTGTCTATGGTGCAGATGATGTTATAGAGCAAATCATTTACAAAAGGGTTATATAGTACAAAGAACAGTGAGTATATAACAGATTTCTATAGACAATAAATGAAGTGTAACCATATGATGTGGGAGATTCTGTGTAGGGGCTCAAGCCTCTTCTCACAACCTTTTGCTGGAAGCTTCAAACTGTGTCTGCCAATATTAAGCAGAGGATGCAGAATATATACAGGATAATTATATATATTTATATATATAAATACAGTATGCAGCCTGTATATACACACAGTATATATATATATATATATATATATATATAGTCTACCGAATAACATTAACAACTTCATATATTCCATTATACAAGAAATCCCCCATAATATACAAAATATGTTTGTATATTTAATATAATGTGTACATACAGATAAATCCCAAACCATGGAAAATACGTTGGGATGGGAGGAAAACATAAGGTACACAAAAATAAATGTGGATTTGGTAAATGACAAGGAACATTTGACACTGACCAATGACTTTGCAGTACTCACATACGTGGAGCAAGCAAAGAGACATGCTTCTAGAATGTCTCTTTTGGGAATACATAAGATGTGCTCATATGATATGGAATACAATTTTCTGACTGTCCTTGAGACTATTTGACACAACTGACACACCAACTTTTGGTTGCATTGACATTCAGCTACTGTAAGGGTAACTGAAGATAACACAGGCATGGCTTTCTTTAAACAGGTACAAGCTGGACACAACACTTGGACTTGCGAATACCATGCGTATCAGCTTTGTGAATTTGTTGTAAAGCTTAATGCATTCGGTATTGTATTGTTGTTTATGAAAACAGGAAAACACAATGCTTTACTAAAGCCTTTTTCACACTCTGGTCGATGTTATTGTTCTTAAATAGATAATAACATTTGTTGTCTAGTTGTATTTGGACATATGCTGATGAACATTGTTCTCTTATTGACTTGTAATGGTAAGAAGAAATATTCAGTTTCCTTTAAGACCTCTTGTGACATTAAGTAGAAGGAGCAATGCCTTTTTGGCGGCGATGCGCGAAGCTACGTGCATTACCATGAGGGAGCATTCCTTCCTACAACTCCATGAAACTGCACTTCAGCAATAATAATCATCACAAGTCGTGCGGACAACTAGTGAACCACAACAGCGTTCTAAGCAATACATGAAACCCCAGTTTTTGCAGAAAAAAAACGGTTTACAAAAATAGTACACGGACAACCTATGAATTTAAAAAAAGATTATAATGAAAAAGAATACTCTGTAATAAAAATAAGTAATTAAATTATATGGCAGTTATAATGCAAGACACTGGATTCAGCCATGACAGTACAGCTGCAAGAAAAGTTACAGCCTAACTAAATGTAACACTGCATTCCCAACTGCAACAACACTAAAAACAAACATGTAACCTCTCCATATTTATTGTGTGCAAACGGTTCTGAGCCGTACCATTTTACAGCCTAAGAATGTGAGTCACTACCTCATTATATGCACCAACAAGACATTTAAGCATGGTCAATTTGGCATTTGTATCCACACCAAAGATGAGGCCCACTTGACACACTTGTCAGCTCCAAAAAATGTAAAAAGAAAATTCCAGGAATTAAATGTCCATGTTGCATTTTTCCAAAATCTATTTACTTTTCTCCTTGATCTCTGTCTCTCTCTCGTCCGTTTCATATTTGTTTCTTTGTGGCTTTGTGACACTGTCATATGATGGGGGAGATGGTGTGGAAGGGGTCATTTCAGTTCTGTCTGAAGTAGAGATCTTGTTCAGGTTGTTTATGACCAGAACATCTTTATCAAGATTCTTCTTGTACCGACTAGATCCCGGTTTTAGAAACAAACGCCTGAACATATACCGTCGAAAAGCTTTCTGTAGGACCATGGCAGAAATGTCCTCTTGTTTGCGACGCAGTGTGGTGGTAATGGGTTCATAAGAGACCTTAGAGGGGTTGGATGCCATAAAGCGCTCCTCCATCTGACCCCTGAGGATATCAAGGCCTTCACCCTCGCCAAGGACACGCTTGGTGAAGGCGAACAGGATGTCTAAGCAGTGGATGCGCTCTCCACTCACCATGGGTAAATCCATGGAGATCAGCACGACCCAGTTCGGCTTGGAAATCCGTAGTGGAGGGTCCAGTGCGTCTGCGAAATCCGACAGCTTCTCGTACTCCACGAACTGGGTGGCCCGCGGATCGAACTTCTCCCAGACCGAGTAGAACATCTCAAAGTCGTCCTCGCTCAGAGGATCGGTGCTCTCCTCCGTGGCCACGCTGAAGTTCTCCAGGATGACGGCGATGTACATGTTGACCACAATGAGGAAGCAGATGATTATGTAGCTCACAAAGAAGATGATGGCAAACGTGGGGTTTCCACAGTCTCCCTTGTACTTGCTGCCTGGGTGCTCCTTGGCATTGTCACAGTCAGAGTTGTTGTTGTTGTTGAGGAGGGGCGCCAGGAGGAGGTCCCAGCCCCCCGACGTGGTGATCTGGAACAGGCAGATCATGCTGTTGCCGAAGGTCTCGAAGTTGAACATGTCATCAATCCCAGACTCCTTTTTGACATAGGCAAAGTTTGACATGGCAAAGATGGCGAAGATGAACATCACCAGGAACAGCAGAAGACCAATGTTGAACAGGGCAGGAAGTGACATCATCAGCGCAAACAAGAGTGTGCGAATTCCCCTGGCACTCTTGATCAGGCGAAGGATGCGGCCTATTCGGGCCAGTCGAATTACTCGGAATAAGGATGGTGAAATAACAGTCTCCATTATCTTAGAGAGAAACATACCTGAAAGGACAAATAAGAATTATATAAAAGTATACTTTCACATATTTGAACACTTGCAAATAGTTGACAATCTTACCTATTATCGATAAGATAACCACGATAAAGTCAAATACATTCCAACCGATTGTGAAGTAGTACTGGCGTAGTGAGACCATCTTCAGAAAACACTCTCCGGTGAACATGACAATAAACACCAGGTTGATATAGTAGAGAATGGACTTCACATTGTCACTCTGGTCTTCCTTCTCCACCATCATGGTGACCATATTAAGGCATATAAGAACCATGATGAAAATGTCGAAGACTTGCGTTGTAATACAGTCAAAGACAAGTCCCTGCAGCTTGTTCTGAAGGGAACATAAAAATGAAGCGTTTTCAGACACCAGGAAGTAAAAATAGGGTTCACAAAGGAGCACAGAAAAACAAAAATAATTCCACATGAAATGTGAGGTTAACAAACATAAATGCGTGTTATTGGAACACTAGCTTAAAGCATTAATACAGGCAAAAATTACCAGAAGACATCTGCAGTTAATGTGCATAATTTGCATTGACATTGCATTGACATGTCTCCATACTCACTTCAGACAATAGCAGTACCCCCTACCCTAAACCACCCTGGAATATCTAATACTATCCCAGTATCATTTTGTATGACTGGAGAAATAAACACTGATACAGTTCTTGTTATTTTTAAATTCAGCCCAAAAAACTTTGAGGCAGGATTCTACTCAGCGACTAAAAGTGGTTCCACTTTACCGATGGCCTGGGTATAGGCTTCTGGGGTTTCTTTGAGCCAAGCTTCTTCATAGCATTGTAGTATTTTTTCTGTTCCTCTGTCATAAATATGTCTTGACCTCCAAAGTAAAGACATAACACAAGTCTAGTTAAATTCCTACATTTCTGTCTATCCATTGTTGTGTGAAAAAAAACTTATCATAGTACTTAGTACTATGAACTAGTACTTAGTACATAGTACTAGTATGTATACTTATCTTTTTCTTTTGCTGATTGAAGTTGTCTATAATGACACCAATAAAGAGGTTGAGTGTGAAGAAGGATCCAAATATGATGAATACCACAAAGTATATATACATGTACAGATTGACTTCATAGTCAGGTTGTTCATCCCGCTGTAACATAATAGCATAGGACATTAAAAAACAACAACAGCGCTATGAATCATACATTCATTATTAATCCGTAATAAAGGTGGTACTAAAAATTATTACTTTGCGAGAGTCCACAGCTGCAAACATGATCTCCATCCAACCTTTGAATGTAGCCTAGAGAAAGAAGGGAGAATGTTACAACCTCATGGTTAGCACACTAGTTCAGAAGGATATTGCCCTGAACCAATTGTGTCAATGCAGAATTGAAAAATGAATACTTTTGGATCCACCCTTTATAGAAAGTGTAAATAAAATATTTCTGGTGAAAGACCAGCTCACCACTTGCAAAAGGGCCAGATAGCCTGCTCCCACATTATCAAAGTTGACCTTGACGTTCTTCCATTGGCCATTTGGCAAATTCAAACATTCTGTCTTGTTAGCCACCTCTGTGATTTCAAAGCGTTCCTTTGAGGTCTTGTTGATACAATGGTGGAATTTCCCCGCAAACAAGTTGACGCCCATGATGCTAAAAATGAGCCAGAAGATGAGACACACCAAGAGCACATTGAAGATGGATGGGATGGCGCCAAGCAGAGCATTGACCACCACCTGTAAGGACACACATAAACAGCCTCAATCTCAGATGTAGGACGATAGACAACATTGCACTAGATAAGGATGATCATTTTCTATACTGTGTAAAACACGTTGACTTTGATTGGTGATGGTGAGAAAAGGAAAACACAAGAGTGAAGTTTTTAAATGTCAGTGCACAACCAAAGCTCAACACAAGTATCACTAACACCACAGCCTGTTAAAGACAACGACAACAATCAGGGAAGAATGGAAGGAGATAGATAGGAGAAGATTAGGAAAGTGTATTTGCAACGAAGATACTGAAAAGGAATTACAACTGGGCTGCAGTGTGAGAAAAAAAAACGAAACAGAAAAAACCTTGTAGAAGCGGGATGAAGTCACATAATATGTTTACTGTAAATATAAAAAACAACACAAAAACAAAGTGTTCACGTTAAAGGAATTATCCAAAAACAGAACAGTTCTACAGAATACAAGTCAATGAGTCAATGATGTAATGAATAGTCAGTCATGCAGAAGGGAGAATTCAGTGACAGCCACATCGTCACAGCACTAGTGCAAGCACATGATCAATAAGAGCTGTATTCATTCAACACCCACCCCCCAAAATATCACATCAGAATCCAAACCCCTGCTGGATCTGGTTTTGAACAGTGAAACATGAGTAATGTAGCTGCCAAGACGTTTGGTAACTTTGGTGACATTTTGTATAAATAAATGAAGTGAATATAAGTGAAATGTAAAGCCATTTTTCACATTTCATTGATTCTTTTTCAATAACACTGATATCATTTGCAGAGTGCACAAAACCTAAAAAGCGAGCAACGCTGTGTGATATCATCCTGTATACACAGGAACATGAGGAACAGGAGAGGAAAGGTATCTCTCAATACACATGCGTGGAGTGAGTGTTGCTGCTAGGCTGCTGTGGGCCTCGTATTGACAAGTGAGCTGTAATAAGGTCCACTGTGAGGCAACAGGCCCAACCCCTGGTCCTCTGACACTCACCCTCATGCCCTCGAAGCGGGAGAGCGCTCTCAGAGGCCTTAGTGCTCGGAAGGTTCTCAGGGACTTTATAGCACCCAGCTCAGAGTAGTCCAGGGCGTTGGCCACAAGGCTAACAATAGAGACCTGTAAACACCGTGATGGCATTACTGTTTAAACCTGGGAAGCACATTTGCATGCACTGATGGTTCTCAAAATTCTCTTAAAGGAACCACACACATTTCACAGTTGTTTTAGTAAGTTAGCACTAGCTAAGCTGATTCACATATCGAAGCCCTTGATGATAAATACACGTTTAGTCAGGGGTTTTAGTTCTGGATTACATTAAATACATTGACTAGTTAAGGGGGCCAGAGGAGAGAGAGGGGAAGAGGGCAGATGCTAATTGTGAACAGTGCCAAGCTAAGGCTACTTTACATCTTGTGAAAATTAGAAGAAGACCTACGTCAACAATGAGGAAGTCTAACCAGCACCATGCATTGGTGAAGTACTTGGCAAATCCATAAGCCACCCACTTCAGCAACATCTCCAAGATGAAGATGTAGGTAAAGATTTTGTCTGCAAATTCCAATACTATCTTAATAGTCTTCCTCTTTTCGAAGTAAATGTCCTCAAATGCCTTGGTGGAAAAACAGAAATCGGATTATCAATTCCAATACACAACATTTATCCCCCACACTTATCAGAGCCGTAATGAGTTCATATAGTTTAAAGGGAACACAGTATGTATTCTCTATAACAAAATGTAGGTTTAATCATATGCTGTAAAAAAACATTTAAAATTAACATAAAAAAATATTTAGTGGAGGAAAATATTAATATGAATAGGAGAGATGAAACGTTCAGGAAATTAGATTCCACATGATGAATTCATGCTGGGGGAGTTTTTCTTTTCAATGTGAAAATGAAGGCCTCGGTGTTACAAAATATGGCAGCTCCTGAATTACAATATACTAAGAACGTCAAGCTATACTGAAGTGTAACTCTCAAGTTGGCCACGGTCAATTCTCAGATAATCCTGATCTCGTCCCAAGTAATTGATTTGTGCCTCACCAGTGCACCACTGCTGAGCAGGATCATGAAGATGATGAAGCTCTCGAACCAGTTGTGCTCCACTATCCTGAAGCAGGTCTGTCTCAGTGTCCACCACATCTTCCACTTGCCATCCTCCATGTTCACGTTGCAGCACTGGAACCTCCTGACACAACCTGAAACCAGAGCACGCGTGGGTTCAAGGGATATTCTGGGTTTTTGCATGTCTCGTTTTCCAGTTACTTTCAGTACCCTGTTTAATCCCTATATCAGTATGTGTAGCCAGCAGCCAGTGTAGACAAACAGGAAATGAGATGCCTTTTCCATTTTGTCAGTGAAGAGAACAACACTAAATGGTCCATGGCATCAATGTACCCCAAAACATATTGTAGCGACCCGCACAGGCAGCTGGGGGTTCTAGGTTAGAAGATTACCTGTATGTCTGTCAAACAGCTGTCTGCCAATCCCCAGGATGCCTGGTAGGTGTGAAGGCCGTGCATCCTGGTGATTGGCAGAGAGCCTTGGTGGGGGGTTGGCCAGGGGAATAGTTGGGGTGATGAGACCAGGTTGGGTTTGGCGCTCTTTCTCTTTGGCCCGGGGTTTTCATGTTAGCCGGTTTAACGTTTAACGTGTTGGTGGTGTTTTGTTTGGCGTGGGCTACGGCCAGACAGTAGCCGGTGTTAGGTGTTACTTTATCCCCTGTCTGGACAATTGATCCTATCCAATTAGCCAGGTCACTACAATATTTTACATTTTTGGATTGTGTGTGGAAACAGTTTACGGAATAGAAATTTACTGAGACAAAATATCTATCTACATTGTTTTCATACAAAAAGTTATGTAAAATTAGACCGCTTATGAGGCAGAATATGTCAGGGCATAAAGTGCAGAACGTGACATTGTGCCAAGAGCATAACTGGCTAGATTAGCATGTTTGCTTCAAGGCTTCCCCTATCAAGAAAGCCATATCAGTTGATAAACAGTGGCTTAAGCCTAGTTTGGCTTGGCTACCACTGCTTCTCGCTTTCCTCCACCTAGAACTTCCCTCCATCTCTGTGCTCGCTCCTTTTCTAAAACACATCACCACTGAGGTAATGTTATAAGACATACATGTTTGAAGTTCCAAACGTTAACGAACTTGGATTCATTTTTACATAATAATAATAGGCTATAATAGAGACCGTAGATGGCTTGGGCCCTAAACCTTAGGGTGCTAGTCTAAAGGCCAGTTTGATTGTTTATTTAATCAGCCCAACAGTTTTCAGATGTGCTAACGTAATCGCAAAAGGGTTTTCTAATGATAAATTTGCTTTTTCAACCGATAAACTTGGATTAGCGAACTCAACGTGCCATTGAAATACAGCAGTGATGGTGGCTGATAATGGGCCTCTACACCGGTGTAGAAATTCCATTAAAACAGACGTTTCCAGGTACAATAGTCATTTACAACATAAACATTTCTGCACCGTATTTCTGCTCAATTTTATTCTAATGGACGGGGAATGTGCTTTTTTAACAACAAGGACATTTCTTAGTGAACCCATACTTTTGAACGGTAGTGTATTTTGAATATCCGGAAATCGTACAGTAACTATTTGAATAATAAAATAACTACCAGTGGACATGCTCTATGATAAAATGATATACATCCCCTCATTCAAAAGGAATTCCCACGGTGAATGTAAAACTATATTTTGATTTGACCCATCCTATTTTTGGGTTCCAGCTTGTTGTGCCTGAAGCCACCCCCAGAACAGTAACCAACATTCTGAGACAACATATTGGGTCTCTTACCATCAGTGAAACAGCCTTCAGGTTCCATGGACTCCTCGGGTTCCATGTCCACCGAGGCGTCTCCCTGTCCCAGGGGTCTGATGTCAATGGTACTGCCCTCAGAGGAGCTCAGCTGGTGATCCTCAGCTATCAGCTGCAAAATGGAGCCAAGCCAGAGCAATATTAGCACAGCACACCCAAAACAGGAGCTGGGTTGGTCACATCTGCCCCGGGAGCTGACATTTTAAGACTTGTTACAATGGATCTCCCGTTGATGCATGTACTATAAGCTCCGAGGTTCTTTCTCTCTGTGTTTATCATTTCATGCAGAATCAATCAGTACCTACAGACTTAAGAGATGGAACGTATTGGAGTCAGATTGTAGGCTAACACACGCTGGTATTCTGTATACAGCATTTCTTTGTATCTCGATAAAGGCTGTAGGTAGAAATGATTTCAGTTCTGTCATTTGGCATGCTTTATCCACAAAGTGCATGTTTCAACTAGGCCTATGAGCTCAATGATAGTACATGAATGTGCCTGTATTTTCATGTCCAGAACTTTGACCCAAACAAACCGGTCCTTTCCCCCTTTACATTACCCTAATTGACATGAAAACACATTTGTCCAGTTTATAAGCAGTTGACAAGACTCAGTCATTTTAAAAAGAGGATAGCCTGCATTAGCTTAACAGCAGATACAGTGTAGCAGTGCTGTTTGCTCAAGATGGGCATTAAGAAGTCAGACTTCCAAGCTGCTGTCAGATTAGTATGAGCTGATCAGCCATCACACCACCCACTCAACGACAGGAAATTACTAAACACTCAGGACAAGAAAACGCCACAAAGTAATAAGATCATACTGATCAATCGAAGTCTAGATTCTGAACCATTTTGCTCAAGCCGTTGTGCTTTTTAGACCATTATGTGAATCACATAATTCCTTCAGTGACTGACAATATAAAATATAGATCTTAGATAACATCCATACTGTCTATTATAATGACTAGAGGAAAGGTACTACCTGGAGAGGTGTGCAGATGTCCAATGAACACCTGCTTCTCCCTCCACACATTTAATAGTCGCGACCATGTTCAAACATGTCTTTCTACTGGGTGTGTAGTCCAGCAGGCTTACACTGAGAGCAGCCTTGACTTAATGCCTTTCTGACACAGCACGGCAACACTGAGCTGTCATGGGACTCAGCTAATGCAGAATGGGGAATGATGTAAGCATGCCACAATGATATATGCACTAAAGACTACATTTTGCTAAGCTACCTCAAGCATACAAAGGTCTTCAATTTTGGCACTTTGGTAGGCACTGGAATATCATGTCATTTCTATATACACTTTAAGAATATGCACTATATAAGAAGTGGTGTTTACAGTTATGTACACTTCGTAAGAAGCAAATCTTCTGGACTTTAGCATGTTCCGCTACCCAATAAATATATTGTTGGTTAACACATCACTAGTATTTGCTGTTTTCCAGATTCTTAACTTCCATTTTATTAGTTCCTCTATTCATATTAGCAACAACATATAGCCTGAAAACCAAGCTCACTAGAATACTGATGCTTTTCCTAGATTTCTTTTTAATCACCTGCTTTCATCATTCCAATATGAAGATTCATATCAGTAATGATTTTGCCATAAAAAATGTTTGGGCTCTGATCCAGTCGTTTAATGAATTCTGATTTCTTCAAAATCCATTATTCTATAGCATCAGTCAGATGTCGCGCTTAGGTTTTCTCCGGGTGCTGAGAAAACAGCCCACCAACATAAACCAAAATAAGAAAGAAAATCATAAACATGGGTTATGTTGGGATGAAAACGGTGGTGTTGCTCATTCATTAAACAAAACATGGCAGTATTGCAAAGAAGCCTTCTATCAAAAGTTGGTAGCATCAGAATGACTGCTGAATGATTACAAATGAAGTAAGAAAGAAGGTATGAAAACAAGCAGAAAACAAAAAAAGTGATCAATCCAATATTTTTTCGGAAGGTTAATGGGATTGGCAATCTCCATGGTAAGTGTTATGTACAATAAAGTGGTCTTACAAGTCTCCTCTCATTGAAAACCTTGAGAGCGTCTGTGAAACAGCTGCAATAACAAACGGGTTAAGTGTGGTAAGTATACTATACCACATGATACCTTGTCTGAAAGCAAAGCATGTTAGTCACATAAAAACCTTTCAGGAGGTAGGCAGCACAAGTCAAACAGAATTTCACCAAATTTAATGATAATTGTTATTTTTAAATGAGAAATAGCAATAAATATTTGACACAGTGACATGAATGTCTGATTGCAACATTACCATAGGTACAACTTTACCATACTCAGTTTACAGCTGAAACTGGCCTTTTTACAGCCGGGGGCAATATGGCTCTCTAGTACTAGCTGCACTAGTAGCTGCACAGCTCTCAGATTTAAATGGCACATAATGTAATCTGAAGACTAGTATTTTCCTGTCTTTGTGACCTTTCCTCATTACAAGGTCAAGGCACACAAAGTCTCAGAGGGACCCATAATGCCACATGCTTATACTTGGCTTGCCACATTCCATGGGTAAAGTGCAACAGCACGGCCGCTGACTCTGAACACCCTAATTATGGGAATGCATCCACAGGGGACCACAAAACGACCAACATCTGAATCCATCACTCAGATTCCATTTGCTTCTTGCTCTGTTGGGTTGAGCCATAACACCAAAGACCATGGATGAGGGGAGGATCTGAGTTGGACAAGTAATCACTAATAGCCTAACATGAGATGTGTGGGATAACCCTACTTTCATCTCTCTCTGACATCAATACTATGCAAGACCTCAAAACGGAGATAAGGGGATGTTAATGTTCCTCGGATCAGATATAATGTCAATACCACACATTGTTTAGAGTATCACTCCGAGTATTTTCTTGATGGCATCTTGAGTCACATTAGATACTCTCCCTTCAGTTTTTACTACTGACAGCCAGTGAACAACATCATTGGCCTGCAACTCACTAGCGTGCCAAACATGTACACTAGTATCATTTATCTAGCACCACCTGGCTGTTAACATTTGCAGCTATTGCATCAACTGGAAAAAGTACAATAATCTCCAATGAGTATTTTCTTTGTTAGATAGATGAGAACGAACACACATGTCTGTATAATATCACTTTTTTAAAGCTAAAACATTGTTGTCTTCTCTCAAAAATGCTACAGTTATATCAAAAGCTTGTTTTAAAGTCAAGAATCACAGGCTGCACATGAATCACAGACTGTGTTCTATTTCCACATTGTTCCACAAAGTATCATGCCGGTCAAAACCAAATGAACATGCTGACCTCTTTGCCTCCCTCAGCGTCCGAGGAATCGCTGCTGAAGTCCTCGGTGATAACGTTCTCAAAGTCCGACTCCCCCACAGCGATGGGCACCGAGACAGTCAGGCTGGGGTGTTGAACGAAGGACAGGGGGTCTGTGTCGTTGCTGACTATGTACTTCCCAACCGCGTTACCGCCCACGCCACTGGTGGCGCCGTTGCCGTCTTTCGCGCATTCCACTTCTTTAATAATCTCCACGACGGTGTGGTTGGAGTTGCAGTTGGGCACCATGGTTTTTTGGAGATCATCCAGAGGCTTGTCCTCGTTCAGGCTGGCCCTGTTCTTGCTCCTCAGAGGGAGGAGGTGGCAGGAGCGGCGCACTGAGGACTTGACGATTGCGATGCCCTTGTGTATGCGGCCAATGGCCAGGGTGAGGTTGTTCATCTCCCTGTCCTCCTCTGTGCCCGCCAAGTTATCAGCGCTGAAGGAGCTCAGCAGCAGGGCCAGGAACAGATTCAGGACCTGCAGTGCACAAATAAAACAATGTATCCAACTGATAAGTGCGGCTCCTAACCGTGACGTAAAGTGTGGCGCTGAAGACCCACCACCAGGTTTCCGATGACCATGACCAGCATGAAGACGACCAGACACTTGCTCTGGCCGGCTACCTCCATGCAGTCCCACATGGTCTCGATCCACTCGCCGCACAGCACCCGGAAGACGATGAGGAACGAGTGGAAGAAGTCGTGCATATGCCAGCGGGGCAGCTTACAGTCCTGGGAGATCTTACACACACAATCTCTGTAGTTCTTCCCGAACAGCTGCATGCCCACCACGGCGAAGATGAAGACGATGATGGCCAGCACCAGGGTGAGGTTGCCAAGGGCACCCACTGAGTTGCCGATGATCTTGATCAGCATGTTCAGTGTGGGCCAAGACTTGGCCAGTTTGAACACCCTCAGCTAAAAAGGATTGCAGAAACGACAGTCGTTTTCCCATGCCCCAATGTGTTAACAGTGATTAACTGAACATGCAGCATACAGTATTGGACGCTGTGCTGGAGAGTCAATGCTCTTACCAATCGGAATGACCTGAGGACAGACATTCCAGGCAAACCGGACAAGACGAGCTCCATCAGGCTCAAACTGACTATGATCCCGTCAAATATATTCCAGCCTTCCTGAAAATAATAGTAGGGATCCAAAGCAATGATCTTCAAACACATCTCGGCTGTGAAGATACCTGTAAACACCTGAGTGAAACACACAACACCGGCAGTTAAAAATGTAGTCTGTTTCACATGACCATGGTCATTGATATGACAATAAGAAAAGACTGTGTACCTGGTTTCCTACAGTAAGCATGTTGTTGAAGTCATTTGACATTGGCTGATGCTCCATTGCCATGAACAGTGTGTTCATAACAATACATACGGTGATAGCCAAGTCCACAAATGGGTCCATTACAATCATCTTGACACATTTCTTGATGCTCAGCCACAACAGACAATCCCAGATGAGGAAGGTGTTGGCGAACTTGTACCAAAATGGAGGAAACTTCTGTCTCGACTCTTCCAGTTCTGACACATACAGAGGAAAATAACAACAGAAACAGAGTTGTTTTCCTCATTCTGACAATTCATGCTATTTGTTGAGGTGGTGCCTGGGGTGTGGCGTTCTCGTACACACCTTCCATAGTGTTAGTTATAACACTAGCTACGTACACACCTTCCATAGTGTTAGTTATAACACTAGCTACGTACACACCTTCCATCGTGTTAGTTATAACACTAGCTACGTACACACCTTCCATAGTGTTAGTTATAACACTAGCTACGTACACACCCTCCATAGTGTTAGTTATAACACTAGCTACGTACACACCTTCCATAGTGTTAGTGATAACACTAGCTACGTACACACCTTCCATAGTGTTAGTTATAACACTAGCTACGCTGAAGGCCCTCTGCCGGGCCGAGGGGTCCTCCAAGAAGTCCATTGGGGTTGAGTATGACGCGCATCGGCCCTTCCTGCACTCTGTTTCTGGAGCACTGCCCTGCAGGCATACACATGGACGTTACGTCGACATCGGTAGGAGGTATCGGCACAAATCAACTGCATCGGCTCTGTGCTCATTCAACACAAAGTTTACTGTAAAAGATGACCGGTGTTCAAGAGGCTCACCCAACCAGAACGTTACTATTGAAAACGAAGCATACTGGAATCACATCAACATGAATATTTGAAAGGTTCTTATCTATGCATAGGGCATATAATCAAATCTATATTAAAACTAGTCCCATTAACTGACCCATATTTTATGTTTTTTAACAAATGTTATATTTTGTTTACATGAGTCGTGACTAGGGTAAACAGATAGTGCTGGGAAAGCAAAAAGAGAACCCAGATCTAGGGTTTAAACACAGCAGTACACACAGCAATACCGAAATGGTTGGAGCAGTACACACAGCAATGCCAAAACTGTTGGAGCAGTACACACAGCAATACCAAAACGGTTGTAGCAGTACAAAGCTAATTTAAAGGGGCATTTCACCCTGCGTATCCTTAGATGTTTTTTATTTGCTGTGCGCATATTCCAGGAAATACTTGATTGCTGTGAAATTCAACAAGATGTTGGCCCCTCGGTAACAATCACTGCCTCACCATTTAGAAAATCTTGGCATGTTCCTAACACTATGTCAGTGTTCACGGTTCTGTACATTATTTGTAATATGATTAGCAAAAGGTGAAACAGCATCAAATGGAAATCATTATAATCAAGTTATTTCTGCTGATACATTTATGTTTATGTAATAATTTTTGGCTTGGCATAAGCAGAATAAACACATCTGTAATATCCAGAACTTGGTGTTTACTTGGTAATCTGTTCTTAATACATATGGCTGTATTGGGGTACCATGCTTTTCTACGAGGCAATGCTGGACTTTGTGGTATTTTATGAACAACAACGTTGTAAGATGAATGCAGGACACATCCGCACGGAGAACGAAGGACATTTATATACCGAATACCCAATAAAAGAAGTAGAACATAAACAAAATAAGCCACGTCACCAAAGCAGAAGAACGTATATCAAACACAAAGAACAACAGGATACAATGGGGAAGCAGGAACTTAAATAAGGTCAGTGAGGAGAGAAAACAAGTAAGGGCGATGAACAACAAAACATGTGTCTGTAATCTGTGTCTGTAACTTGACGTGACCAAACAGACAAATACAAAAGCGCTACTAAGCTGGTTTGAGATAGCATGGAGCTGGTTCAAAGACAGTACTACAAAGCTATTTGAGCCATCCAGGCTAAATAACACCTCCTTACATTGTCATCAGGAGATGCTTTATCTACTACCACCTCTGGTAGAAGAAGTCCCTCAGGTGATGTGGGCACTGAAGCCCTGCCCACTAGGGACACCACTCCATTGCAGTCAACAGAGCTGTTCATTTTCCCATTGGCCGGCAGCAGGATGTGTGATGATATGCTACTTTGGCTCACATTACTGGAGCGCCGGTCAATTAGTCTTGGCACAGATAGGGAGTCCCTGCGACTGTTGTTTTCCTCAAAAGTGCTGTTCTCGTCATCTGCAAAATCATTCTCAGAGCCCAAATCCCGCGTATGGCTCTGGAAGCTGAAGAGGCTAGCCTGGCTGTTCCGCCTGGACGAGAACATGGGTCTGCGGATACTCAGGAAGGACTGGGGGAGAAAAAAACATTTCTCGCTGCCCATCATTGGTGTTACCATGGGAAGTGGATGGAAAGGAAGATGAAAGAGAGGGTACCGCGGATAATGATTCAACGATGAAGATTATCCAGAGGATGACCTCTTGATTATATGAAAGGAGCATAATGAACAGGAAGGATAATGATGGTAAAAATGAAAAGCACAATGCTGCTGCTTCTGTTGATGATTATGCTGCTGGTGATCATTATCAGTACAGAGCCGCTACTTCTGCAATCGATGATGAAGAAAAGTAGAAACTGAAAGATGATTGCGCTGATGAAAAAACGAAGATGATGTCATTGCAAGGATATGGAGAATAATGAAGTTATTGATGATAATGAAAACCCTGAAGATTATAGGTTTTATCATGAGGATGAAGTCATACAATAACACATATGTAACAAAGTTAAATGTATTTAAGTTAATCCTTCCATTACCCTACAACAGGTAAATTAACAAAGTGTGTAGCATGCATAACAGTAAAGTGGCAAAATTCCAGAAACTTCCCAAAATTCCTAATCTTCCCAAAGCCCCAGTAGGAGAATTTCTGGTTTTCTGAAAGATTCCAGTATCTTCCACTAAAGATATTTTCTAAACTTTTTGGGGAAAGTTAATAGAATATCTCCACAACAGCAACAATTCAGAAACAATGGAGAGATCGGTAAGTTCAAATAGGTTCAACCAGATCAGTGTCCTGACCTGTTTGGTATAGAACAACACGTCACACAGTAGTTGAGTAGTAGTTGTTGGAGATATCCACGACGAAACAGCTCTTTTTCATACTACCCACAGACGTGTGAAAATGTTAATTTACCTCACGCTCTCGCCTGTTACGCCTCTCTTTGGCGCTCTTGGAGCTGTGTTTTGAAGCCTCTGAGGAGGTCTCAGTAAGCCCTCCTCTCTCACTGAACTCCCCACTCTCAGCCACTATAACAGCTGCAGCCTGTAAGCCAATCAACATCCAGAAGCCACAGTTGTCAGGGGTAACACTCAGCAGCAGCTGTCCATTGCTAATAGACACCATTGGGTAATGGTGCGCTTCTTTGCTTTCAAGTTCATCCATTCAGTGCTCTTTAGTTATTGGATTAAATCAAATTGAACAAAAAGTTGACGCTGGATAGTTAACATTTTCCATGAGTGAACAACTTTCCAGAAGTGATCGAAGCACTCAGATTTCATGTCTGGAGCTTTTGCAAAGCAAGGATACAAAATGCATCTGATTACCCTCCAGAATGGTTGGCACCCTTGCTAAAGATGTGCAAAATAGCCATTGCAGTTAATCTGCTGAACCAGACAGTAAAAATATGAGGAAAAATGAAGCCTGTATTTCTAAGGGACAATGTATGTGCCTATTATATGCATGTAAACATAATGCTGTGAATTGTCGATTTAGAAAAGGCTACATTAAAAAGCATTGGAATGTATAAAGATATCGGTTATTTCAAGGCTAACAGGTTGCGATGTAATAGTTGTAGTTGCGATGTAGAGATACAGGGTTGATATGGGTGGTACCTGTGCTTCTTCCTGCTGTCTCTTTAGCTGCTCAACCATGGCCTGGAACTCCTCCTCCTTTTGCTGAGCCTCCTCAATAGTGGCCTGGTTCTGCTCATCGTAGGCCATGGCCACCACAGCCAGGATCAGGTTGACCAGGTAGAAGGAGCCCAGGAAAATGACCAACACAAAGAAGACCATGTATGGTTTTCCAGCAGCCCTCAGGGTCTGGACGAGAGACGGTGCGCAACAACAACAACTCTTATAACCCGTCTCCGTATGAAATGTTAATATGACCTTTTCTAGCAGTTTTCCAAGGGAATCGCCAACTTTAGCTGTCCCCCTGGGTATATCCCTACGTCCCTAGTGAGGAGATATGAGTGGATTGCTGTGAGGACCATGATAAAACAGGCAAAATGGGGGTTCTCATAAAATGCAATATGGGAACTTAAAATGTATATGTTATTGGATCAGACTAGAATGCTCTATTCAAGCTATTTTCTCTATTCAATCGGCAATGATCCATTCAAAAAGCCTGAATGAAGACAGATACATACAGCTTTCTCCCTCCATATGTTTTTTAAACAGCGTTCTTCTTCATGATTTCAGAATAGGAGATTATGTTTATTTTTCTCCCAAAGCAAACAATGCCTTTCTTTGTGTTGTCAAGACAACAGGAGAAAGTGGAAAAGAGAACCGGTTAAACATTTCATTCAGCAGAACCAGGGTCTAAACACAGTGCTCCACCCGGCATTGCCAGTTAACACTGAACTCCGCTGCTCAAACACAAGTCAGAGGTACTCATGAGCCTCACTGCATATACTGCACACACTCAGAGCACAGAAGCAGGCACACATGAGTCCATCCAATGATAAGACAACAACTTCCTGCATTACATGCAATGATGCAGACAGAATATAGTTGGATAAAGGCAGCCCCATTGAGGTAACCTTGTAGAAGCAACCTGATCATTGAGTAAAAAAATCTGCAAAAAGAATCGGGCTAATTCCACTAGGTTACAATTGAGAGCTTTAACTATTTTGAAGTGGTCTACTTGGTGGAAGATATTTCCATTTCAGGTGAAGAGAGGGTCCCCGGAAAACAATCTGTGCTTTTGAGCACACTTTCCGTAACAACAGGCTGCCTTAAATCTCCAACTTTTTCCAACGTTTCCAACACAGACGTTGGCTTTTTCCAAAACCTTTCAGTTTATTTATAAACAGCCAATATGTTGATTACCGGTAGTAGAAAAAAACAAAATTGACCACTTCAAAATGGAGATACTGTAGCCCTCGATGGAGCTGCCCATGCTCTCACAGAAAGCAGCCATTCCAAGGACGGGAGATGAGTTCTCTAGAACACCTCCATGAGACAGACCTGCTGGTAGAGGTTTTCCCAGTAGTCCTGAGTCATCAGTCTGAACAGAGACAGAAAGGCCCAGCCGAATGAATCAAAGCTGGTGTAGCCAAAGTCTGGGTTTTGGCCTGCCTTGATGCAGGTGTATCCCTCTGGGCACAGCCTACAACACACAACAAGCCTGAGGACCTCAAAATCAATCACCGACCACCGCCACAGAATTCACAATGTCTTGTAAAGTCCAAGTTTGATTATAACCCACACAGACACGCATGGCCGCACACGAAAACAAACAGAAACGAGCACGGGTCATACTGTTCCCTGACGATCAGACGCAAACATCTTACCCAGCACCACTCCCATTTCCGCAGAGCAAAGCATCCTTTTTGCCTGGGATGAAGTAATAATTATCTACAGGAAACAGAGACAAAGTCAATCTTTTGCCAAATGCAGAAAAACAAATGAAACCATTTTGTAACAGAATTGTAACTAGAGAACAATTGAAAAAAAAAAAAAAAAAGTTTCTCCTGTTGATGGAGTGGGCTGTTTTATCTTCCCTTTTTACACATGGTTGATCTGGTCTCCGTAATATTGCCTTCTTGGTGCCATTCTCCCCTCTGGAGGGGCACCCAATGTGTAACCCAACACAACACTACAGTACTGTTGCACGCCAACTGGCCTTGTAATGGTTAACTGCTGCACTACAGCTTTCCTCCCACCAGGAAAGCTCTAACAAAATCCCTTCAGCCATTTTCTGCTGTTCTACATTACACTCTTCAACCAGCTGGTTTGGATATTTGCATTAAGATGGAACTCATACACTGTTGCATAGGACTGACATGGTCTTTGTTAACGCCCAGTGACTGAAACCCAAGAAACATGCTTACTGATATCATTAATGTAATGGTTCCACTTGCGCGGGTTAGTTTCATTTAAGTCTGTATCCCCATAGCTCGACTTCGACATATTATCCAAGGGGCTGGTTAAGTTATCTTGTATCTTTAGACATTTGTTTCGTAAATTGCCCATGAACAGCTGGAGCCCTATCAGGGCAAAGACACTTAGGCAGAATACAGTGAGGATCATCACGTCTGACAGTTTTTTCACTGACTGGATCAGAGCTCCTACAATGGTCTTCAGGCCTGCAAGACACCACAGAACCTCACTGTTATTTGCATAGGAGTCGTTCATACAGTGTATTCAAAGAAAAATACATAATTTGCATACAATGTAAACTTCACAGCATGAAACCGTTGTGGAAAATGTGGGAAAATGTGTCCAAACAAAGCAGCTCATATAATTGTCATAGAATGTTATGCATCATTGCATTGAAACATACCACCGTCTTTATGAATGGTCTAACACCACAAGATTGATCATTTATCTCATGTTTTTTGCTCCGTTAGAATTATATGAACCAAGATAAGCATAATCTTTTCCACGATCCAAATCCCAAGGTAGCCAAGGTAGTCCTACTAACAGCTGGCGAAATGTAAAGATTATAATGTGTGTAATAAACACTTCTAAGAGCTTGGATCACAAAAAAATATGTGTGTAGAGAAGACGAATAAAAACCTGCATGTCTGTCAGGCTAGACATCACACTCAGCTCTGATAAATGACACACTCTTGAGACTGGGAGGACACAGACAAACACCCCCCCCAAACAGACTGGGAGGACACAGACAAACACCCCCACTCCCCCCAAACAGACTGGGAGGACACAGACAAACACCCCCACTCCCCCCAAACAGACTGG
>JACXGK010002608.1:0-52801 GCA_016801125.1 Novumbra hubbsi | reverse complement strand
CCATAGATGATGAAAAAGCCATGCTCTGCTGATTGCATGATGGGCACTGTAGACATTGGCACCTCGTCAGTGATGTACAAGCCTGTGAAGCTATTTGTTCTTCTTAAGTCAATACTTGCAAGAAGCATACAGGTTTAAACATGTGGAACTTACCCAGGAAAAAAGATAAAAATAACATTTGCTGTCCTCCAATCAAAAGTTAATTACACGATGGCAAGGCTATTACGGAACACTTTGTTTCTTACGTCTAGTGGTGAAATGGTGCAAAGCTTGGTGAGGAACACGCCAAAAAAGCTTCTAAAAACTACGCTAATGACCTGAAGATGCCATACTTTAAAAAAGAGAAACTATTTTCCAAAGCCTTGGCTGAGCATTTAGAGAAATACTAACTGCCAACCTGGTTTCGATTGGAACATCTTGTTTTAAACATCCAACATTGCAGACTCATGCAGTCTGAGCGGAAACTATGGTGATGGGAGCTTGCGCAAGTCACTGTGGGCAGGGCTGGCTTTATGCTGAGTGCCATTAAACTGGATTCATGCCTTTTTACCATAGAACTGGTCCTCAATGGAAGAGGGGCCTGAACGGACCAAAACACCAGGGTTTATGTCCTCCAGAAGTGAGTTGTTTGTTTTCGCTGCAGGAAAAGTACTAATGTTAAAACCTTCTGGACACCTGAAGATATTAAAACTAAGTTATCGACGCATCTCATTATACGAAATTATCTTATTTATTCCATTGTTTTGCATGATAATCTCCTTTGGTTCAGAGACAAGCTTATTAAAGTACATACTCTGCAACCATAACCAATGGACAATACGCAACGAATAATGACAATAGACCAACAAACCACAGCTCATGCTCATTGAATACATTATTGGACGGACATGCATACAATCATGCAGAAGGTAAACCCCAACCAATAGATATTCAAAAAAACTGATGTATTATTAATATTTTAGAGCCTGAACTCTCTAAAACTGTTGCAGTGTCTGTTTGGAAAGATTCTCCGCCACCACACTTGCGCCACCTTACTTCCCAAAAAGAGTTATTGGTTAATAGACAGTACATTTCAGCATTTCAAGCCTGCAACACCAGTGTATCTGCAGAAGCTTGCATTAACACCCGAAACGTTGACACAGATAACCAGACCGACAGGGCGATAAATGAATTGATGGAGACAAACACATATGGACACACAAAATGAATAGAAGAATGACACCAACATTGGTTGATGATGCCAGCATAACAGCGACAAACTGTGTGAGTTAATGGGCAAGAGACACAGAGGCGAAATATCAGTTCTCTTTACCCATTCTCGGTCTTTTCCAAACAACTGGTTTGGGAGGTGTGAGTCCCTTGTGATGTTCACCGTTGACTGTGGAGAAGAAGAGGGGCCGTTAAGGAAAAAATGAAGTTAGAACTGTTAGCTTAGCCTTCTTTTCTCTAGGAAAGAAAAGATTGAGGATTAATCTCCCAGTAGGTCTTGCAGGGATGAAACTATATAGGACAAAACAAGGGAAAAAAACGTGAATTGTGTGTGGAAAAGTAAGTAGTTACATGTAATGGGTCATTAAAGCTTCAGCTTTTGAGCTTGAGTTGAACACCTGTTTCCCCAAAAACCTGAGCTCTCTTAACATGGCTGTCCATGTTCAGCACAATCAGAAAATATGACATAACTCCAGTGTTTGACAGAATTTTCGGAGACATTAGTAATTGGTAAAAAAGACGGATAGATTGGACAGCCTTGACAAACCACAACTGCAGAGCCGACAAACTACATGTCGAAGCATAACCGAACACGCATCACATGCTACACCACTTAAGTTATGACTAGGAACTCAAACCTAACAAATTCTGCAGTCTTTTTCTAATCACAATCTCTGCCAGGTCGTAAGAAACGTTGTGGTTGAAGTAAGCAATGTGCCCTGGTTACACAGGCTATAAGGATTCCCAATAAACCAAAAGCAAAATGTCCTTAATGGGAAGATATGGAAAGTGAAGAACTGAGAGATTCCTTTACCCCCTAGTGTCCCAGAGGTCTGGGACGAGTTACTGGCCTTATGAAGAAGGGATGAAGAGGAGGACGAGGAGGAATCGTGTCTAAAGCCATTAGTGGGGGAAAAGAGTGAGTTTCTTGCAGGTGACTTCATTGTCCTGGCTATCACTGTGACGGCCGAGCCATGGGGTTGCACATTTTTC
The DNA here is from genome assembly GCA_016801125.1 of Novumbra hubbsi. Taxonomy (NCBI): domain Eukaryota; kingdom Metazoa; phylum Chordata; class Actinopteri; order Esociformes; family Umbridae; genus Novumbra; species Novumbra hubbsi. Next base: position 50,599 of record JACXGK010002608.1, on the reverse strand, counting down.
TGGCTGCCTTGACCTGGAAGACCACAAAAACAATTTCAACCTGTTACTGAGTAGTCTTAATGTCTGCTGTGGTGAATTCTGTTAGGCCATTCAGGCGTGAAGGGAGCGACAGCAGAAGCCCAGAAGAATAGTGGGGTTAGTGATGATGGTTTAATGATGGTGATCCCTCAAATGATCTGCAGCGTTCGTTGGATTGTACTTCCCTAGCATGAGAGGGTAGCTCATGTTAGCCTTGTTGTTATTAGTGCAGATTGCTCTTTTCATGACCTTTTCATTCATTTGGTTACTTAATATTTACTACAGGATTTGTGTAGCATTTTACAACCTGAAGTTTCTACATCCTTGTGAAATCCATTAATGGAAGGTGATGAGGCACAGCAGTGCGTCGGCGCCATGACCGTCAAGCAGGTCTGAGTTACCCAGATAATGTGGTTTCTAAAGTCGTGGACGGTGCAAAAAACAATGGCCATTCATTCCAACTCCTCAACAAGACCTGCGGACGTGAGAGGTCGGCATTAAAGCTCAGAACACCGAGGCTCTGGACAGAGTAGACGGTGACACAGATGTGGCAAAGCGGACAGACAGCGCATTGTAGTAGGACAGCTCATGACGCGAAGCATGACCCAGGACGGGCATTCAGACGATGAGGTCATCGTTACCCAGGCTATTATTATTGGCCGTGTCCCTGACTCGAGTTGGTTTCAGCAGGGACGTTCTCTCCCGTAGTTCACTCCGAGCTGTGTGGGAAAGAAGGCTTTTATTCGTTTTTGGAGGACTGGGTTACAGTAGTGTAAACAGAGACTGAAGAGAGTGCCTGTCATTAATCAATCTACCCATTAAAGTGAAGGAAATGAAAAAAGACACTATCACTTCACGAAAACACCTCACGTCCCTCCTGATACTAGTATGCCCTTCAGTGTATGAATATGTGTACAAAATACCTTATAAATATGTGTGCACGATTCATTTCAAATGCTTAACGCTGTTATTTATTTTGGATGCCGTTAACATGTTTTAATAGTTTGGTACATCAGCATTATGCAACTTTCTTTTGCATGTTTGCCAACCCATAGCTGACGCATGCAGATTGAGTCCGGAAACCTTTATGCATGCGTTGTCTGCGTACGTGCGCAAGAGAAGTCCAAATGTCGTCAGTTGCTACCATTACCGCTAAGATGATGCCGAGTACATCCTACGTTGTCTGCGAGGTGCATGCGTTAGTAAATCCAGTGCATGTACCACATAGAAATGAATGAACTTCCGGTGTACCAAAGCATTGATGCTGTAGGTGTGATCAGAAAGATAGCTTTGCAGTAAAGCAGTAAGGTGTTTCCAGCTGTTGAATTGATAATATTTAACAAACTTAACCAGCTTTTGCTGTTTCCCCCAATAGCTTTAAGCAAAAGCTAATGTCATTACAGCAGCTAACTACAGTAGCCTCTTCACACCTGCGTTGCATGAACAGGCCCGGGTCCAAACGAAAATTAGGAGTTAAGGGACACTAAGAATATGAAATGATATAACAACACAATACCTCAAGTTTCAGCACATTCTGATGCAATTAACTATAAACGATAATGTCATTACTTGCAATTCATTATTATAATCTTTGACAATATATCACATTGCAGGCACTGCAAAGAAGGGAGCAGTTGAAGAGAGCTAGAACATTCAAATTACCAGAAGAAGGGTACTTTGGCTTCTCTGTGGCACTAGAAGGTACCATGGGGCTGGTCTTTCCTGGATGATTTTCCCCACCACGCAGAGGGGGTTTGTTAGGTAGAGGGGTGGTAATGGAGGTAGGGGGTGTTTTAGTGGGCAAAAGATGTGGGGGGGCTGGAGGAAAGTCCACGAGATGAGAGGAAGAATTTCTAATACTGTTTCCTCCATCTGGATGAGAGACAACGTGAAAGCAGTTTGATAATGGAAACTATTTACTCAAATACTATGGAATTTTGTGTTGCCCACAGTTATGTTCTGTAACTACAGTTCATAGACAAGCATTCAGATCCATCTCTTTGTTTCTGAGATGAATGTCTTAGAATGGCTGTCATTGAACGTTCAAAATGTGTCTCGTTTACTGATTCAGATTGATTCAACCTAGTCCGATCGTCTTGTTTTACCTCAATGAAATACACGAAAAACGTCCGGAACACAATTAAATAGAGTATTTAGAGGACTGGAAGAGGGACAATGGGACTGTGCGCTGCTTTTCCCTGACGGGAAATGCAAACACGTCTGTGTCTTTTACATGCGTTATGTCATGCAGACTGTTTAAACACAGCTTTGTGTCTTGCCTGTGCAACAGCAAAGATATAAATGAATTCAGACGGATGAAGAATGCGGAGTGATGACTGTCGAGAGAGGGTGAACACAAAAATATGGAATAAGGAATTCTGATGAATATGACTGGAGTGAGAGAAGGAGGGAGGGAGGGAGACTGATAATGTCTGATATTGTGTGTATGAACATGGAATACAAACGCATGAGAGAAAGTAGATGGATGAGGTTGGGGTGAGAAAAAACACAGTGAAGTGAAAATGAAAGACAAAACTGAACTAATACAGAGGGCAAGGTTGCGAAACAAGCAGCCAATCCTCACGCAGCACTTGACGTGTTACCTCCGAGACGTGGGTAAAAAAAACTCAGAGAACATCGAGACACCGCCATGCGTGCCCCGCCATTTGACCTGGCAGAAACGTACGCACCATACTTCCAACACTGGCCGCAACGTCCAGGGACTTTCTTACTCTTAGTGAACTCAAGGCATGCCAGCATGCATCCAAACACAACCAACAGCTGCCGTTCAGTCCTTCCAGCCCAACCCATTCCTGCCCACGAAGCAGCGTGGTAGAGATAGCCAAGCCATGACCAACTGAAAAGAATCCTTGACATGACATTGACATTTCATTTGTCTCTTTTTACCCAATGGGAACCGTGGCCATTGAGACTCATTAGAACTGGGGTCAGGTCTAGATTCCAGGTGAGTTCCTGGTGGCGCTGTAGAAAATAACATCAAGTCTTATACGTCTGAATGGACAAATGTGCAAAGACGGCTTGTTGGAAAGAAAAGGTGTTTGACCCTAGGAAATGAGTGTTTGAGAAGTGTTTTGGTCACATGACTACTCATGCAGCCTTGAGTAATATAATATTAACAAGTAAGTGATTTAGAATAAGAGTGGAGAGAGAGTAGTCACCAATCGATGTCTTTGCAGCTCCTGGGAAAACTTTTTTGGTCAGAGGAGGGAGGCTAGACTGAGTCCTGTTGTGAATTGCTGGGAGAGCAAGGGAATTAATAATAGATTACTGAGATGATAGGAAGTCGTTATAACATAGAAAGTTATTCATATTTTCTGTGAACAAACACTTTACATTACATAGGTCCTATTTTATAGTCCAAACTGTTATGTAGCTTACTCTTCAGAAAACCGGTGTGCTAGGGTAGGTAATTAAGCTGTGTTGATTTTTACACCAGTAACAAGATAATAACATACAGTGGAATATGTATTATATAATGGAAGTGTAAGCTGTGAACATGTACAGTCATAGTCAAATTACTGGCACAGTAATCTCTGAAAACAAATTAAAATTGGCCAAAGAATTTCGTCTGAAATGTGTTATTTCCATGTTAATATTACAGAACTCTTGTTTTTGAATGTATTCTTTTGAATTAGAAAATTAGCAGGAATGGCATTGACAAAATTATTGATGTCCTAGACTCAATATCTCCAATATCTGCAGATGAGTTTCCTGCACCTTTTGGCAGTTTGGCCTAATGTTCTAGTGCTCACTGCTTTAATTCTGAGATATCTTTAGATATTTCTTCTATTCTATAGTTACTTTCACATTGCAGTAGATGACAATAACCTGGTTGAAATGCAACTATTTCTAGAAGGTGACAACAATGTTGTATAGTCCATTTTAAGATATTTTTGGAATCAGCTATTCAAAATGTGCACACCTAATCAATGCATATTGGGGGTACAAAAGATTTCTACATTTCAGCATTGTTTTGCATCAATGCATTCATGCATTATTTTAATAGTGCAAGGGGGGCAATACTTTTGGTCACAACTGTATATAATGTGTATGAACATGTTCTTCAATTTGATAAAAACTGACATTTTCTAACAATGAAATAATGGCTTACCTGGACGTGGTGGGAAAAGTGTTCGAGTTATTGGCGGTTTCTGAAAAACAAAAGCAATCGACCTTAAGCGTTACAATCAATAGGAGTCTTACTTGCTGCTTTTAACATATTGAATGTGCCCCTCAACCCCCTAATGCTACAAAACAAACCTGAGACATTTCACACATCGGAAAGATTGTTTTAAAGTGGGCGTTTAACATGTTTAGCCATTTTTTCACAAGGTTCTGCGTTTTTGTGATGCCACAGCTGGGTGTGAAAGTGACCCTCGTTAACCCACTTTATAGAGTCTTTCAGAGTCTCCGTCTCTGAGGCCAGACAGGAAAGCAGAAAGCAGATGTTTGCCTACTCAGCTCCGGGCTTCTAACTCAGACATGCTCTACTTATCGCCCTTTACTCTTGTATTCTAGTGTGAGAACAGAAACCAAAACAAATTACATACTTTTCTTGAAGTGTTTGGGTAAAAAAGTATGACAATATGCATACTTGTTGAAGCAATTAGGAAAGTATGTCAGAGTGACAGCTCCATAGGTTATAGGTTTGTTTGCTGTGGATTAATGGCCTAAAAACACACCACATACCACTGGCTTCCCCATAGTGGTCCGGTGCTTGTAGGGTTTCTGGGCGCTTTTGTCTGCAAAACAAGGAGAAGCAGATGTAAACAACTGCCGTCCTGTGAAGAGCATGTCAACTGTCTTGATTTGCTATATGCCTCTGACAGCTCAAAACAGAGAGGTTGTTATTCTCAGTGCAATGTACATATTACCCATGTTGGTGTTGTGAGTAACAGGCTTGCACCAGACACCACTGCGTTCGTCTTTGTTGGAGCGAACCCCAAACTCGTAGGGGGTGTTGGGCTTTAAGTTGTCAATCACTGTGTCACTGGTTGGACATGTGTGGTAGAACCACTTCCTGTTCCTCTCTCTGTATCTGACTGTATAGTATCTGTTATGGACAAACAGGCACCATATACAACAAATGCTTATTACAAAGGAAATGTTCTTTTCAAGAGAGAACTGCATAATTATTGTACTGTAGGAATATGTACAGTACCAGTCAAAAGTTTGGACACCTACTAACTCACAGGTATTTCTATATTTTCACTATTTTCCACATGTAGAAAAAGAATGAAGAAATAAGTGAAATAACACATATGGAATACATTTATGTTATAGATTCTTTTAAGTAGCCACCCTATGCCTTGATGACAGCTTGGCACACTCTTGGCATTCTCTCAACCGACTTCATGAGGTAGTCACCTGGAATGCTTTTCCAATAGTCTTGAAGGAGTTCCCACATATGCTGAGCACTTACTGGCAGTTTTTTCTTCACTCAGCGGTCCAAATCATCCCAAACCATCTCAATTGGGTTGAGGTCAGATGATTGTGGAGCCCAGGTCATCTGATGCAGCACCATCACTCTCCTTCTTGATCAAATAGCCCTTATGCAGCCTGAGGGTGTGCTTTGGGTCATTGTCCTGTTGAGAAACAAATTATAGTCCGGCTAAGCGCAAACCAGATGGGATGGTGTATCGCCGCAGAATGCTGTGGTAGCAATGCTGGTTGACAAAGCCTTGAATTGTAAATAAAATACAGTGTCACCAGCAAAGCTCCCCACACGATCACACCGCTTCCTTCATGCTTTGTGGTGGGAGCCAAGCATGTGGAGATCATCCGTTCACCCACTCTGCATCTCACAACGAAATGGCGGTTGGAACCAAAAATCTAAAATTTGGAAACCAAAGCACAGGTTTCCATTGTTCTAATTTCCATTTCTTGTGTTTCTTGGCCCAAGTACATCTCTTCTTTTGATGGGTGTTCTTCAGTAGTAGTTTGGTTTGCAGCAATTCGAGCATAAAGGCGTGTCCAGTCTCCTCTGAACAGATGTTGAGATGTGTCTGTTACTTGAATTCTGTGAAGTATTTATCTAGGCGGCAATACGAGGTGCAGTTTATTGTTGTTTTCTGAGGCTGGTAACTCTAATGAATGAGTGATCCTCTGCAGCAGAGGTAACCCTGGGTCTCTCCTGTGACGGTCCTCATGAGAGGCAGTTCCATCACAGCGCTTTGTGTTTTTTTTCCGGATTGATTGACCTTTTCTTAAAGTAATGATGAACTGTTGTATTTCTTTGCTTATTTGAGCTGTTCTTGCCATAATATGAACTACTAAACAACCGACACAAAGACGGTCGTCTGTATACCCACTCGACCATGTCACCCTCTGTGTACTCACCCTAACACATTAAGGAAAGCAAAACAATTCTACAAATTAAGTTTTAACGAGGCACACCTGACTACCTCACGGAGCTGTTTTAGAGAAGCAAAGCTCTCATTGAGATAACTTATAAGAAAATGCAATATGACATATATTTTTATATATTTAATGCTTTTTGGTTGCTACTTGATTCCATTCATGTTATGTCATCATGTCCATTATGCAATGTGGAAATAAAGTCAAACTAACGAAATACCCTCGAAGGAGTAGGCGTGTCCAAACCTTTAACTAGTACTGTATGCATACGTATATTTGAAGTAAACCCAGCCTTTTAGAAAAGTGTAAATGATCCAGGCACATGCAAGTTGGGCTACAAAACACATTCCCATATGTATTTTAGCTCTGTGGCATTTTGACTATGTTCAGCTATTGTTAATTCTGGCTCCAGTATCTCACGTCATCTCATCAGTGTCAACCGATTCCTTCTTGTTCCCTCATGTATTTTATTCATCTGTAAGAGTACCAGCAGTAGCCAAGTAGTAAACAGAAGGAACTGACATTAGCTTTTAATGAGCGACTACTTGGAAGGAGACTCTCAGCTGTAGCTGTACTGTAGGTCAAGATTTCCAGTGCCTAGTCCAGCTTTCAGAGAGAGAGAAATTATAGAACCTATTAAAGCCAGAGTGTGATGAGGGTGGTGGAAAAGCGTGACAGTTTGTGTCCCAGCAGTACGGCCCATGTATCCTTGCTCAAGTCCCTTACACACCTGCAGTGGAAAAGGCCTATTTTCCATAAAAAAGTAAAGGCACACTTCCTTAAATGTACTCTGTCTAACTGTTATGCCTCATAAATCCTCTGAGGTTGAACGGTGCAGCATATTGGATACACAGAATGAGTTCCAATGTCCTCTTCAGGTAACGGGTTTCTACATGGCTGGCCTCAGGTTCGGTATTCAGCTTGCGGTGTATGCATATGACTTTAACGTTCGTAGAGAATCCCTAAGCAGTGTGTAACCATATTCACCTGTCATCCATTTGGATCTGAGTGAGGCTGTTTCTTTGGAAAGGCTAGGCCTGAAAAAACAACATAGAACTGGAACCAGATGTTTCACTGGCAGTAATGTAGGCGAGGGGTTCTCAACCTTCTTTTCGACCACTGTACCACCAACTGAATATTTACATTTTGTTTTGCCAATGGAATAACCCCTCCTCTTCTCAAGCAAACTCTGTGGATAGGCCAAGTACCCACAGGGGGAACCACTGCTGTAGGTTATTACTCACCCGTCCTCCAGACAGTCGTTCATGATGTTGCCGGCTTCGTAGGGTGTCTTCAGGAAAGTTCCCCAGGACAGAAGCACAGATGTCGGGGTGACGGTGCCAACCACTAGCTGGAGAGGCTTTTCCAGGTTGACCTTTCCTGTAAGAGCATAGGTCAAGAGTCACGCCCTATGTGCAAAATATGTTGAATAACCCTTTGAGGTTTAGAAGACAGTCACAGGTACCTGTGCAATGTTTCTTCACGTCGTTGCTCGGGATTGGCTGGACTGCAACCAAATACTTGGGTTCAGCATCTGAATTGATTAAAAACAGTTGACACGTGATACAGTGATTTCTGGAAATATAATATTTATAAGGGAGTATATAAGGCAGTGCCAGGTGTTTGGCTTTAGGAGATGGGCTGGGACTATTAAAAACATAAACAGGACAGAAACACAGATAAACATTCAGCACAACAGATGACAACATCCAGTCGGGTGGTAAATTGAAATACAACTGTCTATCTGGGAACATAAATACAGCAAGTGATCTAAGGCCACAATCCAACAGTCATGTATTGCTTTAACTCGTATAGGCAAACAATGTCTGAGTCCAGTTAGAAGGGGGCAAAAAATATTGGGATAAATTTGGAAAACTGTTAAGACACATCTGGTCACTTGGAATCATTGTGCTATAAAAACAGAGTTCCAAAAAATGTTTTGTCTGCTGGAGCCACATCGAAAAGAAAAAAAAGAACTGCTCATTAATGAATACAAGGCACAAGTAGGGAAGGGTAGAGCGCTGAAGGTCTAACCACAGGCCAGACTATGACCCGGCGTGGAATGGATTTAACATAAAGCCAGAGCACATGAGCTAGTGTGCCAGGAAAGATGGAGTAGGAGTAGGTTGGCCCGGATCGAGGCTGACACAATGTTACGGTGGGGCATTGGACGAGTAATGGGCGCTCGATGAGCTTGTAAATGAGCAAACCTGTAAAAAAAACACCTAATATCAATTTCAGTCGCCACTAAACCAGAGGGTGACACTATACACCAATCTCATGACAGTGGACTCTTGTTTCATCATTGCTGAGAAGGTTTTGCCTAAACCCACAAAGGACCTCCTCTCTCTTACTGAAGGTGGTTCTATCACTTTGGCTGTATCGGCACCTGAGACCAATTACGCCCAGCCATTACCTCAATATACTTGAAGGTGGCCGGGTCAAAGCTTGTACCCATGAGAAATGTTGTGTGAAATCTTATGTCCTCCCTCCCACCACCGGAAGGGCTCAAGGAGTTGTGGAACCCTCTAAGGACTTAAAGGCCGTTATTCACTGAACAAACATTGTTCGTTCTGCTGATTAGGGAGCCGGGGAAGGTATCCGATTCTCTTTCGTCCCAGTTCCTTTTACGCTTTTATGCTCCTGATCTGCCCTTCCGTTGGTGCCTGTCAGTGCCTGCAACAAAGGCATCCTGCGGTTCGGACTGAAACACAAGTATCAATTCAAATAGGCAAATGGGTTACGCTCAATGGTGGGTCTACACCAGCTGTGGAGTTCCCTTTCACTGGCCCTGTGCCGCCCCGCTATGGTGATGTAACGTGCTAGGTCACTATGGTTATGACGGCATCCCGTGGGAGAATGTGGCTGATGATCAATGCAAATCGCTGAACATCGGATAGATTTTCTGGTTTGTTTCTTATTTAAGAGGAAAGTAAACAATGAGAAGTGCCCGGCGTGACCCCCGCCCTTCTTCAGCCGAGCTCGAGGCCAATCTCTGTTAGTCACCTTTCAGTCAAAGACAGCTGGCTAGTTTCTCAGACGATAATGTTCCTCCCCTGGGTTGCCGGGTGATTCACGTTGGTGTTACCAAATCCACTGTTTTGTTATGCCCGTCTGCGGAACAAGGGATCCCCGAAGGGCAATAGCTAATAGCCGTGGGCCTTACCAATCTCAGTCTCAAATGCCTCGCCATTCTCAGGCAGCTGGATGAACTGTTTGGAGAACATACTGCTGCCATAGCCCAGAATGTAGCCTTCCAGCTTGACTTCAGGGTTGGGCCGGACAAACTTCATCACAATGGTGTCGCCGGTGGCGTTGATGCGGACCTTCATGTTCTGTCTTCTCACTGTGGAAAAAACACCTTTAGTGGCAGACTTTCTATGCATCGCATAAACAACAACAGCACATTGCCACGACTACGCAGAGACATTTTGAATTGCCAATATAAAATCTGTGATTCTAAGGTTTTTATGATTACATTGCAACGAAAAAAACAATTTTATCTATCTAGGCAATATTACTTTGAATGGATTCTTAAAGGAGTTTGAACACTTCATACTCCCATCAGTTTGGACATTTGACTCTTAGGATGAACCCGAAATATTTCAATTTACTGACATCACCAAGATTAAAAGACTGAGTAAACGATACATTTAGAAATAAGTTCCTTTTCTAAAAACCTGTTTGGGAAATATTTCTCCCACAATCCAGGAACTTGACTAATTATGCTAAGTTAAGAAAGACTCACTCCTAAATGGTCATGAAAAACAACCTGTAAATCCCCTATTAAAGCGTTCAGGAAAATGACGCCGTGGCAGGTTTGTGTCATCACACACATCAGTCAACAGCCTGTCCTTTCAAACCCGTGCAGGCCAAGAGGAAAAGCAAGCATTCACACACTCCAACTCCAACCACTCAGCTCGTTATTTAGGCTTAAACTACAACCTAATCAATCCGATTCACAGACTAAACTCAGAATGAACCCTGTGCGAATGTAATAGCAGTTCACCATTGAAGACCCACAAATGTCATTAATCAGATGACAATTTAAAACCCACAAAAATTGTGTATTGTGTGGTGATTTTGCAGAAGTTGCCAGGAACTATTGGTTTGAAAAGATTTCAAAGGCTACTGGGTTTACTGAATCAGCACAACATTGCGTAACTTACTTCACAGTTTGAGTGAATGAAGAGTGTTCTTAAAAACCTGTGACCCTGTGCTGTTCTGTTTACGCCTAGAAGTTATCATGGGTTGTGTTTTGCTTTGGAGTATTGTCCATCCAGTAGAACCTTTTAATCTACCTTCATTCATAAAACATATATTACCCGCGAATGTGACAACCTCAAGACTCCTGTACTGTTATTGCTTCCCCCGCTTAAAATTTAACAAGAAATTGATGTTTTCACTCTGGACACTTTGCGGAAGTCTGGCATTCACACGCTCAGCGAGTCCCATTGACTACATCTCTTGCTTTGAAGTCATGTGTGTCTCATCATCCAGGGTAACTCCATGTTCTTAAGGATCACTAAAAGTTACCTTAGACTAACAAAGAACACTTTGTTATCTTCTATACATAGAAGACCCCCGAATGATATTAAGATGATAGGTATTCCAATGTAGATATGAAACGGCCTAGTCGTTGACAATAGCAGCGTTTACCTAGGATGCTGGTTAGCTGTGTCGTTTGCTGTTTTCCTTTTGGTTCCCCTGCTCTTTACAAATGAGGTGAAAACAACCTTAGTCACTCAAAAGCGTCAGAGTCCATTTAAATATAGACTGCATCCAAACTCATATCCCTGGAAGCCCCCAGGGATGATAATCCGGTTCAGAGTTCTTGGTGGAACGTTTTATTTGGCCAAAGGTGAGTCTCCCTGGAAAGATCATGAATATGTCAATCTTCATTTACTTTAGCCAACTTTGGGCTCTTGGTTCTTCTGATTGGTGATTGTAACATGTTTCTTGCATGGTGGGAAACCCTTGATAGTTGTCATTTAAGACGTGTCTAATCATGTACACGTGATTCTTGGCAGGGATGTGTTATTTCACAGTTGTTGACTTTCCAACTGCAGCTGAATGAGATAAGAGATGTTATCGTATGATAGGTAACAGTTGGTTTAGTTCCAACCGCCAGCCAACTGGTTACTGTATTTAGCAAAAAAGGTATATCTATAATGACATCTTTTGGTCATTATTTAAATATGCTTTGTTTCAGTTTTAAACAGCTTGTGTAGTATAAAATGTTTTCCTTATGTCTGTTAGCTGTACACGTGTAGGATGGTAATTTGTTCATTTTCTCAGTGTGAAAATAATCTGGGGAAATCCTCCTATAGCAGTTACATTTTATTTATTATCCGGTATAGTAATGAATATATATATTTCATAAATTTTACATTAGGGAGAATTACAAAGGCAATTACAAAATATTAAAAACCTTACAAATGTGGACAATTTCTGCAACAAAAATTGCTCCAATTGAGATCCCCCCTCTGAACATTCAGTAAAAAACTGCCCAACTTTACCCAAAGCAATTAATAACCCACGAGTGCAGAAACAAGGTCTTTCCATTTCTCAAATTCTCTAACTAATAACTGGTACAAAAGCTTACTAAATCTCGAGACAGCACTTTTGAGATTCAACTCTAAGGGAGCATTTTACCTCATGGTCACATTAGGAACATAAATCGTCACTCTTGGCTTCTCTGTCCTCGTATACAGCCTAGTATAACATCCAGTCACATTTAGTGGATGGATGTGATCTCAAAGCTGTACAGCTGTGGATGCTCTCAGTAGCTGTAGGGGCTTTCGCTGGCAACACATGCAGCACAGAGTATAAACAAAATAAAGTAGAGTATAAAAAAAAGAAAACGTTGCGCGACGGTACCACATTCCATTTTAGTGCGCGCCAATCTGGCCCAAGTCCAATTTCAAACGTACAGCCTCACATCCATCCTCATTCACAAGACCTCCTCCTCCGCCGCTCCTCCAACCCGACACCAGGGTGGTGAAACAGCGGGCCGTGGAGGTGGTGCATATTTGCGCTGTTGTGCAGCTGTTGACTGGTTCGGTATGTGAGACCCCTCAGTCCTCCTTCATCTCCCCTAATGAAGTTTTACCATGCGTGGAGAGCTGCGGGGGAAAACATACCTCCAGCTGCCTAAGCGACCACGGCTGTAACACACACACACACAAGCTCTGCACGTGTATGCACCTCGTTTACAATACACCCCCTCTACGCTTTCCGTGCGGACCTGGCGGTGGGGGGGGTGGGGGGCGTGCGCGTGCACATACTAAGGCGCGTGCACGCAGCGGCTTTTACGGCGTACGTGGGCACCACCCAAGGCCGCTCAGATGGTGAGGCCACGGGTGGAGGTACACAGCAATGGTTCTGCCATGCTCACGTGTGCAGAGGGAGGAGGTTGGCTGTTGAGTGTCGCCGATTGATATCACGCACACACAATAGCACGTTCTCTAAGAGGTCCGCTGGACTGTGGCGCTATTGCTATTTACATACGTTTTCTAGTCCACGTCAAACCAATAGCTTTTTACCGGTGGAACCTCTCCAAGAAACATCCAAAAGCAACCAGCAGCCAAGTGATGTTTTCCCTGCCCTCCCGATGATACAGGAGGCGTAAACATTGTCATGTGAAACTCCACAGTCAGAGAACCCGTTGAAAAGAGTTCCTAAGTGGACAGATCCCAGGGAGATCAGACAGGCAGCTAAAACAATGACCTGTTTACAGTTTGGACTGGACAGATGCTCAGAGAATCAAGGGAACCACACACACTTGTACACACACACACACACACACACAACGTTAGATACATACACATTGCTGCTTAAAGAAAATGTTGGTCTTGGCAAGTGTTTTTTTGTGAGTGAATACGTTATTGTGTCTATACAATTGTTTTAGACATTAAATTGCTTGATTACCATGTTGGCACCAACAAGGTTGAAATGGTTTGCTTACATCATTTCATCACAGACTACATTTCTACAGTCATATCAAATGAATCAATCAAGGAAACATAGTCCATTTACCTGTAGCAACCAAATGTCTGTTTTTCATTGTATTGGCTTATTTTTTACAGTCTACACATGCCTGCGCATTACGAAACATTTGCAGCACAATGCCTTTGCACCTGAATCTACTCAGATTAAGGTATCTTGCAAATGAGTGCACTATTTATCTTTGAAGATGCCATAGACAATGTGGTTTCACTGCAGTCAAATCTGCACACGTCTACAAAATGAGGTACTAGACGTTGATAACTGTACTTCAATACTATCACGCCACTGCTGAAACTGGACCAAGCAGATCGCTGTTGCCAGTTCATACGGCTCGGTTTTGGCAGAGCAATCTGTTTCTTAACAACGTTCAGTGGCTTTAGGTCAAAGACAGAGACAGCCGAAATGCATGGTTTTACAATTAACTAAGAAATCAAAAAACACACAAGCGGAAACGGGACATGCATGCTTAGATCGATACGTACAGCCCAGGAGACCCTGGTTCACGTTAACGCGATACACCTGACGCCACCGCATAGCCCATCTGGGCACTTGCCTCTAATCCTCTGCGCTCGGATGCAGCTGAGCAGGATGGATCCGGCGAGGAGCAGGAGGGAGAGTCTGAGGAGCGCCGTGCCGGCCATAGAGCCCTCTGGACGGGGACGCTGGACAACTTCTCCGGGTTCGTAGCTCGACTTTGGACTTGTGCAGCTCTCCGTGGGAAAACTGGAGTGGAGAGTATCACTGGACCACAGAGCATCTATACTTGCAGGAGAGGAGAGGGTGGGGTGTTGGGGGGGGGGGTGGATGAGAGGGAGGGAACTGCTGATGTCACTAACCCCCACACCCAACACATACCGTGACACACACACACCACACACACACACACACACCCTTAACAGAATCTCTCTTTTATTTCACTCCCCCTCTCTTTCTCTTTTTTTCCCTTCGCTTTTTTCTCCCTGTTGTCATTCTTTCCTCCTCTTCCTCTTCTTTCGTACATATTTGCGGATCCTTTGTCCCAGTGATCTTTCCATGCAGATGGGAGGCACCAATGTTGTCAGCCAGTCCAGAAGGAAGACCTGGGCGGGCATGGGGATGTCCAAGTGGGTGGCGCGTTGTACCCACACACATCAAAGTATCCAACCTCCGCTGGAGCGCTTTTGGGGTGGCCGGGACCGCGCTCACCCCACCAGGGACTCACGGCCCTGGGATGAAAGGGCACGACTAGGGGGGTAGTTTGGGGTGGAGGAGGATGGGCCGGGCGCAATTGGGGGGATGTCCACACGCTTCCTTCGCGCCGGTTATCATAGATGCGCCTTCCCTCCCACACGGGACATCACATGCGACAGGATACGGGTTCGTGAAATGGGCAAATCAATGAGTGACTGACTGCCAAAAGTGGAAATTACAGAAACCAATGAAAGCACACATTTCTTCGAACCCAAACGAAGGGGTGTTAACGGGGGGGGAAGCAAAAGTTGAAATTTGGAAAAGACGTTAACTCCTCGCGCTCCCGTTAACCCCTCGTGTTTTGCAAAGGATTTCGTTGGACTACTGCTGCCCAAGGCTCTACACACGGCGGCTAACAAGCATTGACACGCAGGTAGCCAGGGTCAACAGCCAAGCCATGCACGGTTGGGAAACTTGGGGCTCCTTTTTATCTTCTTGGCTGCGTACCTGCATGCTGCTATTGCCTACAGCGGGGGGACCAGGCTGGCTCAAAGCCCAACCCTGTAGAAGCGAAACAATATCACATCCAACGGAGCCAAGTGTTCCCACTGACGACGGCTTGCGCTAATTAGAACAAGGTCTGGACACACCATGATCAGAAATAACACGTTTAACCAGTCTCGTACATTGCTCTACAAATTAGGATAAAGACATCTGTCATCGAGTGAACCATTAGCATTCCGCTGGCCGCAAAAGGGTGTTGCTTGTGTGCTGATGAGGGTTGAGGATCAATAACAACGTTCATTAGTTCAATTTGACTTGTAATTGAAGTCCGGCGTCACTTGAAAACGAGTGGGAAAAATAGGTGTTAACTGGGATTCAGATAATAAAACCCTGGTTGTTTGGTTGTCGTTATTTTTGCTTAATAGAGCTCATTGAGGACTAACAGGCGCAGCTTGACATCTTGTAAACCAGTCCAAATACAGGAACGCCCTCACATTGTGACTAAATCTGACCACAAAAACGGAATCCAAAATATCATTGTGCTTTAAACCTCCGAAACCAGTTCCGACAGGCTCCGATTAAAGGGAACAGATGCTGCTTGGAATGATGAGTCATGAAGCAATTGAAACAATTCTTCAGCCAGACTGAAAATGCATAATCATAACGTGTGTGGAAGCCACTGGAGATGCTGGACCATGCCAGCACACGAAGACCTTAGATCCATTTATTTAGGAACGCCGTAAACCCCCTGCCCCCCCCCGCCTCACGGTGCCCTTTCGTCTTTCTTTAGGCTGTAGGGGCTGAGCAACGAGACAGACAGGCAGGCATGAAGACAGAAAGAACAATGACCTGAAATAATAAACACGAAAATGTCTGTTGTGTTCCTTTATATGCTCTGGTTTGGGGGATAACAAATACATGCTGAAATTGACATGCTAACATATTGCGTACAGTGAATATCTATGTATCTACAAAAACATAATCCTAAAAAGATGATTGATTTACTTCTGTGACAGGAAAACATTTTGGGTATATGCAGTGTTTATGGCCAGGTACGGCTGTGTGTATGTGCATGTTTTATTTTTCTCCAATAACATTAATAATAATAATAATAAACAATATTTTCATGCATTTTGTAATATATTTTTAATGTGCAATATTTGTAATCCGTACTTTACTTTTTGGTAATATATATTGCACTATTTTACATTCATTTTTTGTTATAGCATAGACGCTATTCACAAATATGTACATTGTACCAATTCAACACATATACGGTTGAATTGAAAAAGTGTCTTTCAATCCTTAGTTATTACGACACCAGAGAAAAATGCACTCTTGCAATATGTTGGATCCCAGCCAATGGAATGTACAAGTTTGTGGCAATAGCCTACCTTATCTGATCTGTCAACAGCAAACAAGTTTCATTTTCCACAAGCCTCACAGATGCATCGTAATCAGACTTTACAGCACGCACAGTTAATAATTTGAATGTTTTACATATTATCTATGTAAATAGAAATGCTAACTCAAGCATATAAAAGCATATTGTACATTGATTGATCCTGAAATAGATCTCAGGCAACTTGTAAGATATAGTGGTGTCTTTTAACGTCTTAATTGAAAAGCAATAGAAAGGTGTTTCTGTGTGATAGGGTTGAGGTTCTGTGAATTACTGCACCTCTCCATACAAGACCAGGTCATCCACAACATTCCACTTTTCTTTTCAACATAACTGACGTTTGGGACTCAGATGGGCAACCCAAACCTTATGGGAAGTTATGGAATAATATTGTTTTTCCAAATGCCATAAATGAATTCCCAGGTGCTATACATACGTATACCTTCTGCAAACTCTGCACGCATTTCTTCTCACATTTAAAACATTAACATTGGGAGTTCACAAGTAAAATGTATGCACACATTTTACACAGATCTAAATTCTCACTTCAATTTGACCTCTCATGGAAAGAGAATTCTTTAATGACTTCCTACTGTTTTTAAGGTTTGTCACTGGTGCTGTTTGGTAGTTTTCTTTCTTCAAATTTTCCTTGTCTTATCCCATCTCACTCCTCCGGCAAAAAGAAATTAATGGCCACCTGGATTTCGTCAAGCTATGGTTCCCAGTTCAAACACTCTAGTATTAAAAACACCCTACAAAAATATCCCCAAGCAACACAGTCTAGCCTGTAGAGTGTATCATTTTGCATCTGCTTCTGTTTATTAAGGGCCATTCATGGCTCAATTCAACATCATTATGCCAATCCACACCTTCAACTGAGACGATCAATTTCTATGCTTTGTGTTCAATAATGAATATATTGACTTATTGCCAGAATATCAAATTGTGGTCCCCTTGGGCACCAACATCCAATTATCTTTTTTTTTTCTATTCTGGAAAGTAGATCAATCCAAAATGTTGCCATGGTTATTGAATTGTATCATGGTACACTGCAAATTTTGCATTGTGATTTTAAGTTTCAATGCAAAATTAATTTGATGATTACGCTTTCTAGCGGCCTTCTGAAGGTTGTAGGCTCCGGGCCAGTTGCCTGGATTAGTTGCCTGTTCGTTGACCCAGCTCTTCCGGACCTCCCTCACCACTGTTACAGCAACCAAAACTGGACAACCGATCATCAGCTGTTTCTTTTACACCCATAGCTTCCATAGAATATGTTTCAAATCTGAACAAGATGAATATGGGGAGTAAATAGATTTCCATGCGTTGATTCTGGTCTCCCATCTTTAGTCACTTAAACCCACAGGCGTCGTTGGGCCGAAGGGAGTGGACCGTCTCCAGTGGACAGACCTTCAACCAGCACCAGTCGGACAAACAGCCCTTTTTGATCCATCACCCTGGATGAGGAGCCTCTTTTTCTACTGCCCCATCATGCCCTGGACATCCAACTCAACAGTTCAGATAACACGGCCCATATGTTTAACGTCCTCCACCGGTGTGGAGTGAAGCTGAAGTGGAGCTGAAGAAAACCATTGAGGAGTTTTACTTCTAGGAAAGATCCTTAAAGGCTTGGAATTTATTTTCTCCTTGCCCCAGGTTAATGGGATAGGACAACACCCCTCCATTGTATTCTCCACTCGCTCGGCACTATCTCACCAAACCTCACCATATCTGACACCATCACAGCCCATTAGAAGCAGATGTGCAGTGTACGCGTGGTCTAATCGTGTCCTGCTTTCTCCGGGCCATCTGCTGGGCTAGGTTCTTCCCCGGCCTCTTCCCCCTGCCATTGGCAGACCCAGGTGATGGCCATCAACACAAAGTTTTGCAAACTTTTATGTAGCCATTTTTTAGACGAATGACCTCGAGTCCAATGGAAATATGGCTTGAGGACCAGCAAAATGGAATCCACTGCCAAAATACCAAAAACATATAAAATTAGGAAGTCCCTTTTTTTTGCAGTTTTCAGTGATTTGGAAAATGGTTGCAGATGTGGACCACATGGGCCAGCCAACGGCACACTGTCTGTTCCCCAAGTTTGACCGTCTCACAATTGGACAGTTGGAGGACAAAATTATTTCAAATTTCAAATCGTCCATCCCTCAGTGCAAACCTCTCAATTCAAGTCTGCTGGAGGACAGTGTAATTATCACGATCTCTTCGAAGTGGTTTGTTGTAGATAATTAAAGTGTCAGGGATTTTGTGATCGTCAAGTATTAATAATGTGAACATTATTAAACAACACATTTGATAAGAGATATCAGAACGTCAATACCACGTATAGCACTGGACACAATTACATTGCAAACTTGTAAACCTTGTCATGCTTTCATCACTCATGTCACGTAACCAGCTCTTATTCAGGAATCCAGACCTCTCTTTTTAGTTCATTGACACGTGTTGGCAGTGTGTGTGATAATAAATAGCACGAGGAAGCCCCATTTGCTGCGAGCTTCATGACAGTGCCATGGAAACAGTGATGTATGGAATGTTGCCTGAAATATTGACACTTTATCCCCTCAGTATATATGACATATACACTCTTACCTATGATCTGTGATGTGAAGGATTCATAACCAACACAAATTGAGGTCATGGTCAAAGCTGTACTTTTCCCTCATTAATCTATATTGACTCAATAGTCTCCCTGCAGGTTGTGATGGATGCATCCTTCAGTTTCAAGTCATGGTAGTGGAGACGATTAGAAATGCGAGACGACTTTATGTTTTACTTCTGTTAAGCTTTCACCCCTACTATGTTCTCCAGCACCGTTCACTCTCATCCATTCGCGTGCACACTCATCCATCACCCATCACACTCGTCCAACGCCAAGCACGGTTCGATGAAGAAAAGACACCTGGACTGCCTTGCCATTGTGTTGAATGGGAAATTGAGAGATGCGAGCTGTAACTGAAGGGTTTTCACGTGTGTCTAAGGACACTAGAAGTATTGTTGCTTTTTCAAGTCCCTTTCCTGGCCCTTTACCAGTCTCTACCACCCACACCTCCAGCACAATAGTAGCAGGAAGAATGTTACTGAGAACATCCTAGTTTCAAGTTGTAAAACAGATGTGCGTTTAGATGAACTGCCTCATTTAAATGTCCATTTAGCTTAAGTTCCTGACTGACGTTTCAGTTTTCTGTTTCATTACATAGATTCTTGGAAAAACAGTTGTGAATTTTTTTTTTATTTATTTCTGCTTTAGTCGTTTTTAGGACATATACAGCGCCCATGCGTAAGTCGTATGATATTTGTCAAAGTCAGACTTATGTGTAAACCAGTCTAAGCCTACATGAGCAATGAAATGTAATCCTATACTCGATCACCTCCACAGAAATTCCATCTAGAGACAAAAAACACCAGTGAAACACCAGTGGGACCACTAGGGGGGCTGTTTTCTGTCTTTCTTAATTTTAATGTTTTGTTTACATGTTGACAAGTGTCTAGAGGAGACACTTCATCCACTAAGTGACTAAGCCCACTGCTGTGACAGGTTACTGATGGTAAGTCATTGACATTATTTCATATTTCTAAATGTGTGTACTTTTGGTGTACACGTTTTATATGACTAATCCGATTATTAGGCATAGGGAGTTCTCCACAATCTGGTCTGGTGAAATGCAAGATTGTAATTGGATGTTAAATTTAGAGAGTGCTGGTCTAAATGTTTGTTACTGGTTTCAAATCAGTGGGATGCATTTTGCCAGGGGTTGTTCCATTTGCAGCATTGCAGGAAATGGGAGAATCACTGAATTCTCTTTAGTCTAGGAGTTTGCTCTATAAATCGACATTCCACAACATATTTTGATGCACTATTACTCAGTGATCTTCTGGAAATCCTCATGCCGCTGTATGACATTTCTTTGTGACCCCGTCCACATTATTTTTCCCAGAGAGGCAGCAACTATTTTCGGGACAACAGAAACAAAACCCATTGCAGGCAATTCTAAAGATTGACCGTCTGTTCATTGTGATGACAGTGCTCCTTTACAAACCGGTATTCACTGAATCCAACCTGTATACCCCAGGCCAAGCTTTAAAGACAAGGGAGTGATATTGTGCCATTTGGGTTAACTGTTTCAAGGCACTTTCCTTAAAAATAGGGCAGATCTTTTGAATGCGGATGGGACAATTTGTTCATGAAATATCTTATTTCAGAACACAATCTAGATTATACAACCCCGATTAAGCAAATGCAATGATGTGCAAATCACTAAAACCCTATATTCAATCGAAAGTAGTACAGTGACCACATATCAATTGTTGAATCTGAAAAATGTAATTGTTTCTTGAACAATATATGCCCACATTGAATTTGATGCCTGCAGCACATTTAAAAACAGCTGTGTCAGGGGCAACCAAGGGGAAATTGTGTAATGCTGAAAAGATACCTGGTGGAGCATCTCGCAACTAATTCGATGAATTGGTAACAGGTCAGTAACATGATTGGTTATAAATGGGGCATCCCATGGGGAAAATGAGTCTTGCAGAAGTTAAGATAGGGGTCATTCTTTATAAAACAGGTGCTAATAGGCCAGTGATACTAGAGAGTACACATTTGTCAAACGGGTAACCAGTTCATACAAATATGACACACAGCTCTGGAAGAAAATACGAGACCACTGCACCTCTTTCATTCATTTCCAAAAAGAGGGAGGAACAGGAGGGTTCAACTTGCAGTTGTCTCTTAAACGGGACCTTTCTGTTCCTCACTCCTTTTTTGGAAAGGAAAGAAAGATGTGGTCTCTTCATTTTTTCCAAACCTGTATTTACAAAGGTATTGCAAAGACGAGTGGGTGGAACTCTCATAAATTATCCATTGGTTTCTTTATGTTTAACGTAACCGTGGGAACACACGTTTCAGAATGCATGAGCTTTACTAAGTCTTCTGCCTTATCCATGATGTTCCAGGAATGGGTTGACACAGCTGCTGAAACTGGCACGGACCAACTTATTATTCACATAGATACTCTTAAGCAGAGGTCTTTCACTGCTCTGCTATTTAAACGAATGATATCAGCAGTTAATATGTATGGTATAGTTGAAATAATATTTCTGAGAAAAGTGTCTGCCAGTCTCGACTTGAAAGGAAGTGCAATACATGTCAGTTGTTTCTTTGACCAAAGATAATAGAACTGGAGAAAAAAAACAATCTGTGGGAAAGCAAATGCCTAATGCTAAAGTAATAAATATCTTTGAAACAGCAGCTGAGATAACCCTTTCCATAACCTTATGATGAGTGCTAATTAAAGTATTATTTTAAGTAATGTAAATTAACTACTGACATCAGGGACACACTGTGTTGGTCTGATCATAGGCACCAAGGACATATAACATATTGGGGACCCAATGCTGTTTGGCACCATAAGGTATCTACAGGATGGGAGACCGCTTACCATCAACGCTGTGGAAGGATAAGGTCCATAAGAGTGAGTTGTGTCTGGTTTGAATGCTACAGGGAAATGAGGAAAGTGTAGATCATTGGACTTTGCTGACCCCGATTATGAGGTTTCAACCGAGGTAGCTCAATTGTATTCAACCCAGGTTTATTCGCGCTTATGATTGAGGTTCTGTGCTGTTACCGTTAAGTGACATTGGGGGTTATTATCTTACTTAAATTAGATGGTGGTAGCACTGTGTTAATGTAAGCTAGTGTAACCCAATAATAGGGGTACTCAACAGAAGTGCTAACACTGACCACTGGGACATAACTCAACACTTCTTCAAAGGGTTAACAGAGCTTTTAGGATGTGGCCCTTACCGCGATCTGTCTCGTAGAAAACTGCTGATGAGGTCTGAATGTTGCCTTTGGGACCAGCTGCAAGCACTATCACGTTAACGCTAGTAGGAGTCTGGAACAATTTCACCTGCCGTTTCACACGGGTCCACACAGCCCCCGGCCTCCAGCTGTCTCTGGCCAGCCTCAGCCTGCGTGATCGTAGGTTTATAGAACGATGCCAACTGCTGTGTGATACCCAACCACCACTGTGGCCCATCAGATTTTAGTCATCTGCAGCCATGCAGCTGCTCAGCTCTAGTGTGTCCAGGGATGGATTGGTACATTCACATGCAAACACTGCCCCAGTAGCCGTTGCTGTGGGTCTGAATCTTTTCCATTCCGAGCCTGAGTAAACCCTTTTTGAGGGCTGTCATTTTACGACAGTTCAGTATTAGAATGTACTTTGCGTTTTGGCATTAATCATTGTAGATTTGTGCATGGCAGTATCCAGCAATGTGTCATGTTTTGTTGCCATGCTTTTGTTTGAGTCTTAAATCAGCCTTTGATTGGTTGAGACGAAGAACCACTTTAAAAGATTTAAAACATCCACCTAGCCTATCAGAAGAGACATGAGGACCGAGTAGCGGCAAGACAATGGTAAACCAATTGTTTCACACCAGAGTCAATTCCACCTCCAATAATCACTCTTTTATCTAGCAAAGGGTAATGCAATTGCCTGAAAGTAAAGACACTGTTTCATAACATTCAAAATAATACTTAGCTGACTTGTTTGCTATGCCCAATATCTGGCCCTAACAGTCTGAATTAATAAAAGTTAAAAACAATTGCCCATCCCAGGATTTATGTTTGTATGGAACGATTTTGTAAACTGCAATTCTGTCCACTATCAACACATCTCTGCAGTTAGTCTCTAATGTCTCTGATAAACAACAAAACTGATAACAATCCTTCCTATTCCAAGGCAGTGTGTCTACAACTGTGAGGAGCCAAATCAGACTTGTCACAAGCTAATTAAGTCGCTTGTAAGCATTTCAATGAGAGATTGCAGTGTTATCAATCATTAGGAATTGTGTTTACATATTTTATTGGCAAGTCCCACGTCATACGGCGGAGTTTTGCTTTTGGACATGAGACTATGGGATAAACCAAGTGCAGATGTAAGGATGTATATTAAAGGTCTTGTATACTGTAGGTGGTTGGAGTTGGGCAGAGATGGCGGAAGTTAAAGCTGTGTTTGAATCATGCAGCAAAAGTGGATGAAGCTGTGCTAAAATGAATAGCAAGTTAGTGACAAAGGCTGGTACCATTTTAATCAGTGAGGTCACTCGCTCAGGGTCCATGAAGTAGTTGACCTTGCTTCACCGTGATTTCCCCTTGCCCGTGGGTTCTGTGGGGCGAAATGCCAGAGTAGTCTGTTAAGAATAAAAACACATGGGAAACGTGATCCCCACATGCGCAGAAGCTTCAGGAAGATCCAAGTCGTGCAAACTAAAGATAACGAAAAAGGTTTAATCCTTGGCAAGCGATATTGCTATACAGTATTACATGCACTTATGAAATCCCTTTTAAGCTAGTACAGTTGATTAGATCATGTAAAGGCCATTATTCTCTACATTCTCATAGTAATATATAATACTGTATCATAATTGGACTGGGGACCTTGTGTGTAAGAGTGCAGGAACGATTCCACGGGTCTTTAATTTCTGCAGTAACTGTAAGTCAGGGCTATGAGGATGGCATTACAGTACCGAAGACATGGCTCTCTTAACTTTTGTTGGCTGGATCTCAACAAAGTATTATAGTCTAACTGAGGCTGGAGGGAGAAAACAGTTTAAAGGGCACTTGTTCTCCCACGGGAAAACAGTGTTCCTCATTAAATATTTACGCAATGTCAAAATATTTTCCAATCACTGTGAGAGGACTTTCATTTTAACAAGGCACACCTGGTTCCCGTTGGCTAAATGAGATTACCAATTTCACGCAAATTTAACAGAGATATATCTGTTTGCCCAATCTGGAGACAGGCCACTATTCTTAAAACACAACTAAATTAGCTGTCCTGGAAGTAAATCCTAAATGTAGCTGTCCTGGTGGTAAATCATAATCGTAGCTGTCCTGGTGGTATATCATAAATGTAGTTGTCCTAGTGGTAAATCATAAATGTAGCTGTCCTGGTGGTAAGATTAATCTGTGTCAGTTTGAACAGAAACATGTTGGACATGTTCTTTTTCTCAAGACACTTTCTGTGGACTGAGGGAGCGTTAGCTATGTGTTAGCCATGTGTTAGCCATATGCCCGGCATGTTGTACAGTAAGTGATTTGGGAGGATGTGTTCAATATTTAGCAATTCATGCCAGATATCTGATAACATCATTAATGTCATCAGATCCCAAATATTGTGTTAAGCAGGCAGATCCATCATTACACATGGACCCTTGTTGAACAGAAATGGCTACTGGGACCATCCTAATCAACCCATTAAAAATCTTCAGATACCATCTGGAATATTAACATAAAGGAGGCATAATATGTGAAAGTATGTACATTCTGGGACCTATTTTGTGGCGGTTTCCCAGACAGAGATTAAAGAGCAGCTATCCCTAAATACCCTTTTTTCTCTCCAGGCAAACCAGATGTTTTAGGCTTAGTAATAGTGAGACATACATTCTGGTCTTTGTTTTGACAGTTTCATGCTAAGGTGATTTACTTTGGCCTTTCGGACGTAAATCTAGCCAGTCTTTGCCCCTAATAGTTCAAGTCTGCCATTGAAATGTTTGATGCAAAGGTGCTTCATTCTCATCTCGATGAGGGGGTTCAGGGGACAGAAAAACGGATGCTGCTGTTTCTTTTCCCGGGGTGAATAAAAGTGAAGCCTGAACACTTGTATAAAGCATGTATAAGGCCGACCCTATAGACCTAGTCAGGCTTAGACAAAACATTTACAATGGTGGTCACATTTCAAATAGAGGTTTCCTCTAGTGATCTATGGACCTATGTGTCATATAATGCTATGGCATTTATTTAAATATGCATACCACCTGTAGAAGAAGAAAAAAAAAGTATCATGAGCCTGAAGGAGATACCAGGAGACGGGCCCTTACACAAGGAGAGCTGTACAAGGCTGTGGAAGGGCATCAACCCAACAACAGGACCTGTGTTTGCTCCTTTGTCTAAAGAGGAACAGAAAGAACACTGCCAGAGCTTTTTAAAATGACCTCCAGTGAGCTACTGGTGTGCACGTTTCTGACCAAACTGTCACATACAGACTCCATGAGGGCGGCATGACGTCCTCTAGTGGGACCTGTGCTCACAGCCCAGCACCATGAAGCTTGTTTGGCGATTGCCAGAGAACCCCACAATTGGCAGGTCCGCCATTGGCTCCGCATGCTTTTTACAGAAGAGAGCAGGTTCACAATCAGCACATATTGCAGATGTGAAAGAGTCCGGAGACACCGTGGTGATCATTATAATACTTGCAAAATCATCCAGCATGACCAGTTTGGCAGTGGGTGGTTTGAGGAGACATGTGCTTGGTGAGACGTACAGACCTCCATGTGCTTGCCAACGATACACTGACTAAAATTAGGTACAGGGATGAAATTCACAGACCCATCAACACCTCTTTACCTGGTGCCCTGGGTTCCTCCTGTTGCAGGACGAAGCCTCATGTGGCCGGCCGGAGTGCGTAGGCAGTTCCTGGATGACGAAGTCGTTGATACCATTGAGTTGCCCTCACATTTCCCAGACGTGAATCCAATTGACAACCTCTGGGACGTTATGTATCGGTGCATCTGACGCCGCCATGTAGCTCCACAGACTTTCCGGGACCTCACCATCTGTCCTCTCATCAGGAGCCAGATGAGTTGGGAGTAAATGCAGGCTCTTGGGGACTATACACACTACTGAGTCACATTATGAACAGCCAGTGATTTAAATTGTTTACTTTGATTTTTACTGTGAGTTACTGTTGTAACATCATGATGTACAGCAAATAATTTTTTTTTTCCATTATTGAGACCTGATGTGAGATTTAAGTGTTCACATAATTTCCAGTTTATAGGAGCAGTTTATATTATACATATATATATATATATATATATATATGTATGTATGCTATTTCCTATGCAATCCCATTTTCTAAACAATTTGTTAAAATATAAATACATTCTAACAGTTCAGTTGCATCACAAAGTACAAATCCACAGCCTATTCCTTTATAATACAAATACAAATGCTTATCAATCAAAATCCAACATCATCAAATCGTTTTTGTAAGAGGACATGTGGGAGAACATTCCTTTAATGAAATCTGATTGTACGAAATAAGTAAATGTCATAGACGAGACCAACACCATACTGTCATGTCCTGGCTGGGAGCCCCTAGCCTACTCTATGCTTTGGGGCTCGCAGTCAGGGCATGCCACCTAGAGAGGCCTCTGGCCTTCTCTATGCCGCTGTGGGCTCCCCAGTCAGAGCAGCTGTGTTCAGTTGACTCTGATTGGGGAGCCTACTTAGGTTAGGCTATGGCCACACAGTACAGGTGGTTGATTGTTTGTGTCTCACGGCGGTCATGTTCATGTTCATGTTCATGTTCATGTTCATGTTCATGTTCATGTTCATGTTCATGTTCATGTTCCTGTCCTGTTTCAATCCAATATTCAGTGAATACTCTACACGTTATTTGTACATCGTTTTATGTTTGTTTCATACCTTTCATTTTAAGTTTACAGTTCGTGTCGTGTTATCTGTTTAAAGGATTAAACTCCCATTTACTTTACAATGTCTGCGTATGGTTCCGCACCGATATCAGGACGTGACACATACTGAATCTTAGAGTCCCTGCTTGAATTGTTTCACACAGTAACAGCGTAACAATTGTGTTTTATTGTGTTTGATTGTTTTACTAAAACAATTCACTTCCAGTAAAACACAGCTAGTCGTGTCAGTACTACATTCGCACATTCTTTAGTCTGAATGAACTAGTAATTGTGTTGGAGTTAGCAATGAATAATACACGGTAAATGCATTGACAGTACATGTAGATATATTACATAGAACACTTTAAGGGCTTATAGACATCCAGTAAAGCCTCAAAGAAATAACACAGAGTCTTCTGATACCACTACTTCATATTAAGTGGCCTCTAAAGTATAGTCGGAAAGCATTACTTTTTCCCTATACAACACTAGTATCCACATGCAAAAAACTGTATGACTGCAGCAGAGGCCAACAAAAACAAACCATAAAAAGGAAATTAGGGATTGATGTTAAACAGATAAGTGGAATTTGGTTTAGTTCAATGTTGGAGACGCTTTTGCTGTGCCCATACATAATATTTTAACTTGTTCTTAAACTATTGTTGTTATTTAGTTTTTTTCTGTGTGATTTTATATTGTTTTCTCTCATTGCTTGGTTTAAGTGTTCACGGTCTGGTTATTTGGGAAAGGAGTGCTCTTTAGAAGGGTTACGACAAAATCAAAAGGGTTGCAGGTGGCCCTTCATAACAGCTCACTAAGAGTACAGCGTGTCCTAAAAATAACTTGAGGGTATTCTACCATTCTTCTTCCCTTTTTGTGTATTTGTTCATGTTTCATCAATGAAGATCCATGTTCAGAACAATAACATGCACAGGGAAGCCAAGGCTGTACATAAAAAAAGCGTGTCTCGTGTTTCTGCCAGATCTTAGACCTCCAGGCCTGGGTTGAATAAGTTGGTATTCAATCAAACTCAGGAACCGACATGTTTTTGGGGCTGCCACTTGAGCACATGACTCCCCCTAATGTACTCTGGAAAACAAGTGTCTCCTATTCATTACAGCATCTTCCTTCATTTGCTCATTCTTCTCTTTCTTTCGTTGTTTCTTTCCTACTTTCCTTGTTCTCCTGACATGACTGATGTGCCGCGAGCTCCGGCTGGCTTTATCAGAAACTCCAGGGGCCTAGCCAGGCTGACCTGCCTGTGAGTGAGAATTATAAGAGCCATTATAGTCAGTGGGCCCCAGGCCCCAGGTCCAAAGCTGTTATGCAATACGCAAGACCCAAAGTCTTACAGTACAAGAAATTATTCTTCCATGCTCTACAAATGAAGATATTTGTGCCAGTTCATTAAGAATACAACTCTGATATATCTCAGATTTGGGTGTGTCCAGTATGTCCTTGTAGGACCTCGGAACCTCTGTCATTGGGCGGGGATCATCAGGTACCGGGGTTAAAGTCTGGGCTTCGACAGGGCCACTCAAGGACATTCACAGACTTGTCCCCAAACCACTCCAGTGTTGACTTGGCTGTGTGAATTGGGTCATTGTCATGCTGCAAGATTACTTTGTTTGCCCAGACAGACAGCTCTCGTACGAGTCATGGGGTTTCCCAACTTCTTCCATTTCACAATGATGAAGCCCAGTGTGCTCCTGGGAACATTCAATGTAATTGGGCACAGTTAACCAAGTTCTAGAGATCTCAAGGATGATCAAATGACACAATTTTGACACACCCTTGTTCAATTTGGAGCGTCAAGGCAAACAGTGTTATACTGTGTTCTGATTGGCAAATCTTTCTAAAAGCATTAGTTTGCTTTAACATAGCAAATGTGGATAGAGTGAATTGAATAATTACTAAATGCACTGTATATTTAGTCTGTACTCAACAAAACCATTTTCCATTCTGTGCATCATATTTACGAGCTAACCCCGCAAAGCCTGATTCTACCAGGGCCTATTCAATTGAAAGTGGCCAGTAATGTCGTGAGTTCAGATGAAAAGCATGCAGGCCCATCGCTGTTAACATTAACCATCCAGAGAGATTGGGTTGCACACCGATTCACCTCTTCCACCCCCAGAGAGGATTGAGTGGAGTCCCAGCAGCAAGAATGTTGGATGGGCTCAGAGACCGAGAGGCCTGGAAAATGCCTGATCCTATAGCGTCACATGTGGTTTGTATTCAATAAAGTATCGCCCCCATCACCTAACCAACAGTTTGTCGTTTGTGGACAACATGTTTCCTTTGTTCCCATGGCAAAACTTCCCAAAATAAAATCTGAGAAGTCAGCATTATGGAAACCAAGGAAGCACCTGACTATCTTGCCTTCCATTATGCACCATAAAAATGATGAAGACAAAGTCATAATTCGGGTGGTTCCAAAAACTAAAATCTTGGAGCACATTAAACTACTTCCCTACAATTATATTGGGTTACATAAGAAAGAGAATATATAATGATATTCTGGCAAGCCAGAAGAATCACGTATTATATCAGTTTTGTCATTTTGGGTCTGGTTCGCATTAAGAAAACATGATATAATGTTGGCATAAAAACAAATGTTTGAGTGATTCCTTACGTTGAACCACCAAACCTTGAAGTTATGTACATAAATACTATTTGGAGGAACCCTGTATAAGCAGGCATGTTTTGCAAAAATTAATCTCCCCCTGCATCTCTCAAAATCAGATGGAGACTGTTCCAATGACCACTCATAACAAACAAGAGTTGTGTAATAATCACATAACTGAAATCCACAAAATATGTCATCACAGTAAACCACTTACTTATGAAATGTTAGCTGCTAGAGGGTTTTTAGAGTCCTGATATCTCACAATCACCAAAAAAAACAGAAAACAGAGCTAGCACACTTAAACCAAGTCAAGACTAACAATACCATCAATCATGGACAACATTTGTCAAAAACTAGCATCTGAAACCCTCCCGTAGGAAGAGAAAGTTTACTAAGTTCCTCTGTAAAAGGTTACAGGGGCAGGTGCTCTTATACCCAAAGGGTCATTTAGAACATCAATCAGTTCCTGTAGCCAGCCATGAAGGGAGAACAAAGCAGCCACTGGTGTCGTCAAGCCCGGCAGTTAGATTCTGGGTGTTGCTGTCTTTCTTAGCCAAAATGCAGTGGAGTGTAACGCCTCTTCCTGCACCGTTTGTTCTGCAGCAGCGGCCTGCAACCTTATCCCGGCGTGTTTCGGTTTTCCATGGAGCGTTGAGAGCAGCCCACCAAGGACTTCGGTCTTCACAACAGCCTGTAAACCGTCGTGCATTCTCACGTGGAGTGTCACTGGACCACGCAGCATCAAGGACAGACAGGGCCAGAGTCCGGTTCACTAAGGGGAAAAAGGCAGGCTTCAGGTGAGTGCTGTTTTCCTAATGGACTGGATGGAAGGGTGACTTGACGTTTGAGAAACATGAATACCTACATAACAACGTAACACCAGGTTGTGCACTGGGTCTCTGGGAAAGAACAGAACAAGCAGACACGTTTCTAGTGACTGAAAACCCACGACAAATAAACTTTCACTTGTCACTGAAAACGCTAGACAAATTGACTTGTTACTGAAACTACATGGAGCTCTGTAGAGTAATTTACATATTGATTGCAAAGCCTTGTGGGTCCCCTGGACATTTCTAAGTCAAAGCATATCACTTCAACAACCACAAAAAAACATGTGACACATTTTCCTCCATAGCTTTAGTCCAAAAGATCTGCAACGCTATTTGGGTTAGACAGCACGCATAAAGATGACGCCTACATAGACATTACAGCAAAGGAATGATCCCAGAGATGATATTCTAACCACTTAGTAGCCACTTTCCAAGCCTGAACATGGAATTAGACTGGTCTAGCTCTACTACATATTAGAGACAGATAATGTAATGCGAGTATGTTATGATAAAGTAGTTAATGGAGGATGCACATTGAAATAATAATTTATTCCTCCTGAAAAGTTATGAAATGAAAAGCTACTGCCTCATGTATACTTGCATGCCTTTGGTATACTTGCATGCCTTTGGTATACTTGCATGCCTTTGGTAAACTTGCATGCAAATTGTAGGAAAAGAACCAAGGATTACTGCCAAAGAGGCTCAAGCTGAACTCCAAAGTAATGGTACGTCAGTTGCAGATCACATCATCAGTCACTTTTTAAGTGAAAGTGGAAGAAGACCCCGGAGGAATCCTCTTTTAAAAGAAAAACAAATGCAAGCCACATTCCTTCTGGGAGACAGATTAGTCAAGACTGGAGCTTTTTGTAAAAAAAAAAGTCAGCTCTATGTTTGCAGACAACAAAATTAAACTTTCAAAGAAAGGAACACCAAATGTACCATAAAACACGTAGGAGGCTCGGTTATAATTTGGCACAGGGCACCTACAATCTGTGCAGGGCACAATAAGATCTTAAGACTATCATGGCATTCTAGAGCGAAACGTACAGCCCAGTGTTAGAAAGCTCTGTCTTAGTCGCAGGTCACACATAAGTAATGGATCCAAGAATGGATAAGAACAAAACACTTGAATATTCTGAAGTGGCCTTCTATGAGTCCTGATCTGAATCCTGTTGAATGGAAAGAGCTGAAACTTGCAGTCTGGAGAAGGCACCCATCAAACATGATCCAGCTGGAGCAGTTTGCTCAGGAAGAGTGGGCCAAACAGGTGCCGAAGTCTCATTGAAAGCTACAGAAAATTGGATTTTGATTGCAGTGAATACCTCCAAAGGTTTTGCAGTAAATTATTATTATTATATATATAAATTAATTAATAAATATAAACTAAACAATTGTGGATTTCAATTATTTTTGGCAATTTCAAGATATTTCAAAGAAAATTGTGTATTTTTCTTTAGTTTGTAGAGGGGTACCAACAGATTTCACCATGTCTGTATATACAATTGTTCTCTTTAATTCTGTGCATATTACATTGTAAATCTGGAATGGCTAAATTAATTTGGTTATACATTTGGGGCCATAAAAATATGCCCCTGCTGTCCTTGATGCATACACACTAATCTAAACTGTGTCCTTTTGTTTATCAACCTCTTTTTCAAAACAATCAAAGGTGGAAGAATCACAAAGACAGACATACAAATTATAATATGAAGCCTTTGGCTGAATTAAAACCTAGTAACCTCGTCAAAGTTTCATCAAATAACACAAAATTGAGATATAATATTTACATGAGATAAATATAATGGTTCTGTCTACTCTTCAGGTTAAAAAAAAACATGATTTCATGAAAAACCTCTGTAGCATCTGTATTTACCAATTTGACCATGGTTCAACAGGAGTCCAATTGTTTAAACAGGCCCTA
This sequence comes from Novumbra hubbsi, assembly GCA_016801125.1. Classification (NCBI taxonomy): domain Eukaryota; kingdom Metazoa; phylum Chordata; class Actinopteri; order Esociformes; family Umbridae; genus Novumbra; species Novumbra hubbsi. Next base: position 18,245 of record JACXGK010002608.1, on the reverse strand, counting down.
AACAATATTCAAGCAAGCTCTTCATTATACAACACTTTCAAGTGCTTTAGGGAATAAATCTTCGCATGTGCCATGGCACGACGAGCCGACAAAAGCTGAGAGGACATGGCCAAACAAGGAAGTAATGACTGGGTGAAGGAAGTGGGGGTATTTTACGTTCCCCCCCCCCCCTATATCAATAAGCCATTACCTCTGTCAAACAACACTTTTCCCCTGTGTCAAGTAGTGTAGATGGGGGGAAAACTGCAACCCAATGCAAAGCATGTAGTCTCTGACTCTCCATTTATTTTTTACCAACACATTGAGAGGGAGTGGTGCTGGAAAACCAAAATAGCTCAGTTTGACGGTCGGGATCAGGTTTTTCACACATTTGTCACAACCTAGACGGGAGTTTGTTAAAAATGACTTTCCATTCGTTCCCGGTATGGAACTTTAATCATTATGGAAATAACATTAACACTGGGAGAAGTTATAGTGGTTGTTCTGTTACATTATCTAGGGGGATTCGACAAGTGTGCCTCTGCCATTAGGGTGATGTCACTGCTCTCTCTTTAAGGGTGTTGAAACTCACTCAGATTAATGTGGTTTCTATTAGAAGTCTCCTTATCTCAACTCGGCCTGTTCTAAATCCGAATTGAAGGCCAGGGATTTCTTTTTATCCAGTTCAGCAACGGGGAGAGGATGAGAAAGGACGATTTTGCCTACAAAGGGGTTTGAAGTGTCGAACTCTGACACGCTTCTCTCCTGGGTGAGGCCAGTGGAATATTTATCAGAAGAAGGGAAGGGAGAAGGAAAAACCTCACACCAAGATAACTAAACCAACTAGAACACATCACAATACCAGAGAAAGAACAGACCAAGGGCCTCCCTGTCGGCATAGTGGGAAAACATCCCTCAACTGAAAAGGCGGTAAATCCTTCCATCCTTCCTGATTCGTCCACCACCCATAATGACACGGCTTTAGAAAAGGTATTAGGGGAAAGAAAATGTCATCAAGCGAGATTTATAGTTGGGGATTTCCAGTTACACTGTTTGAAGACCCATGCTGTTTTGGTCTCGCATCGAGCTTGATAGTATTATGTAAAAGGGATAGTTTGTTTTGTTCCATGGTGATCAAGGCCTCGGTTTTGTTTCTAAGCACACAACGATAGTTCCCTAAACAGCAACAGCGTTGTTGGCAGCCTCTCGCTCATCATTGAGCAATTGAGTCACAAGTGGTTCCCTTCCGATTCACAACGATTCAGCAACTGCCCTTTCTGTATTGTATTTGCTGAGTTCACCTTCTCCCATGAGGCCCAACATTCACACACGATTCAGAAGCACCCTGAAGTGGATGAGGTGAATCCCGGTCCTCGCCCGCAATTTGGGTCAAATCGCCTCACCCTGCAATGTGCTCCCTTCTTCTCACTGCTTCCCTTTTTTCCTGTTCTCCTACTCTCTTTTTAGGAGATCCTATGCCATCTGTAGCAAGGTTGCATCACTCCTGTAGGAATTCCTCAGTGGCAGCGGCCCTGGAAACACTCTACAGGCCCATTTCTAAAGGTACATTTGTCCCATGAGCTGCTGTCTGCATATTAAATATATACAACTAAATCTACTGCTATTAAGTATAGTTTGAAAACACCTAAAGCCCTTGCCTTTCAGCATTCTTACTTTTAGATTTCCTACTAAGCACATCTTTGTGATCGTCCATTTCTATGGTAATCCTATTTTGCAGCCTTGTACTGAATATGAGACGAGTGATAAAACTTGTGGGTGTCCTAAAGAAAAACCTGGAGCCACATTATTGTAGTACATTATTGACATACTCACGGATGGGAGAGAGCTTGTGAAACTCAGTAAAAAATAAAAACATGTCTCTTGCAAAAACCCAAACACAGCTATTTAGGACCGATGACATCACATAGTAGCCTTCCCGAAGGTCTTAAACAAAAATAAAGTAAATTTGCTGTCAAATCCTTTCAGCATAAATGAATGGACAATTCGAATGGCTAAGCTCAATAGATACCAGGCCACATTTTAAAACACTACAGTCTTTAATTTAATTTAAAAACATTGAAATGTTACTACCATAAACTCACTTCTCTCCAACACCCCAATTCCTAACAGCTAATTGGCAGCAGTGTTTTGGAAGTCTGGGCATCGTAGGGGCTCACTCTCCGTTGGAGCTCCCAGCTTGGGCGTTCGCCACCACCATTACCACGCACTCTAAGGACCGAAATCACTACACATTCTTTGTGTGGTTTTCCAATGAAACTTCCTTCAAAGGGCCATATCTGCACTCCCCTTACCGCAGCCAACGTGGTGCCATTCCTTTAACAAGAGGCATTCGTTTTACAATATCTCAGGGTAGACGATATTGAACTGGCATTCGCCATCAAAAAGTTTTTTTATATACTGATAATGGATTTTTGGCATGCGTTTGTGCTGTTTAATGATTCCCTGGCGGACCTCACTCGCTTTGGATGAAAATGGACATTGAATATCCCTGAAGTTCCTCTTTGAGGAGGCTCCACGAGACCACACCAGAACAGTTTTACAACGAGGATCCAACTAAAGGTTTTGACCTGTACGGTTCCCCTATTTCTGTGCAATGCCAATCATTTATAGCAGCGTCAAAACAGATTTCACCCGCTGCAATTTTTCCTAGTGCAATCCGAGCTCCCCTGCTTTTTTTCCCTCCAAAGTGCGGCACTGGACAAACATTTCATATCGTGGCTTTGTTTTTACATTCGTTGGAGTGCGCGGTCGGGACAACAGTGGCTCTCTCAGCACTCGGATCATGGCGGAGGGGAGAACGTTGTTATTCTAGCAGTACCTCCGTACTCCCCGCCCCAAGTTGGCGACGTGTTGAGAGCTACCCCGAGACGAGTGACAGGCTAGGCACCGTCCCAAACTGAATCCGAGCTATCTGCGCAGACACGTGCATGCACAAACGCCACGAGCGGCATACACGCACAAGCTCGCATACGCACGCGTGCACGCGCACATGCGTACATACAAGCACACGGTGGATACACTCACACATGCTGTACGTTCTCACCGCCATTCAGCGCCTCAGTCCCAGTCGGTTTAGCCAGTGGTCATGCTCGTACCCGGACTGTTCGCGGCGCACGTGCAGCGACAAGGAGAGCAGCGGCCCCCGGACACGTGCTACCCGCCGGATTCCTAGGGTCTCCTTTTCAGCACTGCTAAACATCAGATGTGGAACAGGCTATGAGAGGAGGGGGCCGTGGGACCCTGGCTTCCTGATGAGAGGGTAGAGGCGCTTCAAACCCACGGCGCCAGGGACTGCCAAACCCCCTAACCATTGTAAGATGCGCCGCATTCATTCCGTACCGTGGAAACACTGTGCAGGGCCATGCTTTGACTAAACAGTTCGGTTCCAGACGTAGACACAAACCAAGACCAGCGTAGGCTGGAGGGGACTGGTATAAATGGTAGGGAGGATTTTCAAAACTTTTATTGATTGGTTGATTATGTTCTTCTGGGCCTGTCACAGAATATCTCTGGAGTGGATCAGATCTCAACGCAGACCGAGAGATGGGAAACTGAGTCAGGTTTCAAATGTGCCTTGGGTGTGTTGTGAGAGATTAATACAGTACCCATGTGAAGAGACTAAGACATCACACCTTAACCAGTAAACTGCAATGTCCAACGGTATCTGCCCTACTGTACACTTTTCTTTGGTTCTGATGCAAAAGTTGTGGTTCTGACCGGCCGTAGAATTCCTTTCTCAGCTACTTACGTAATATGTGAATGTAATAGGAGGTATTTAGTCTTAACGGGAACCATCCTGCGCACACTGGTAGATTTGGTCAATTTATACCCTCCCGTCTTTGTGATGTTGAATTTGCCAATGGGTTGTTTGGGAAAATCCCTGCTCTACACACCCATCTGGTGGGTATCTGAAATGTGTTGTTGATCCCCAGAACTATGACTACCTCTACTATGTCAAAGTCCATTTCAGGTTTTATGGCTGAGAAAGGGTGTGTGGACCCTTGGAGGTTCCGGAACCCCTGGGCGAGGGAATACTTCTAGTTCTCTCATGTGCATCACTCTTTCACTCGTATTTTCCATGTTTTTATTGACCAGGCATTGCTTCCAAATGCGACCTCCATTGAATATTTTACCAATTGTAACATCTAACCATGGTCTGTGACTTTTCCTCTTCCATTAATCATTTTCTTTTTTTAAAAATCAGACTGAATCTACCTTCCTACTCTTTTCATGTAAACAAAGCTCAAAGGCCAAGTTAGAGAAACTTTCTAAGGCCACCCTTAAACTAGATCCCCAATATGCCCAAATGCCATCTGCAGAGATGCTTGATCTTGCAGTAAGAATTTAACCTCTTGTCCCCTGAAGATGAGGAACGGCTGCTGTTGTGCTCACGGGCTTAACAGCTCAAGGCAATTAAGGGAAGCAACATCTTCACAGTATAACACTAAGGAAATTAAACTTCAGGAGTTAACAATCTTTCCCTTTAGGACGCATGGGTGATTGTGAATGGTGGTGCAAATGACGACAGGCGCTATAGAGGCAACAGAAAGACAATCTCCCAAAAGAGAATCATTTTGCAGATGGCCTCAGACAATTGTTCTCTCCTTATCCTTCCAGGTGGATTCCTCTCTAGTTTTGTGTTTTGCTAGTGTCCTCATCACTACTGGTAACATAAGGCAGTACATGCAGCCCATTTAGGTTGCACAGTAGTCCAGCTCCTCCAGAATGGCAAATCCATGCAAGCTTTTGCAAGAATGTTTGCTGTTTCTCCCAGTATTTTCTCAAGATACCAGGAGATGGGCCGTTACGCAAGGAGTGCTGGACAGGGCTGTAGAATGGCATCAACTCAGTAGCAGGACCGGTATCTGCTCCTTTCTGAGAGGAGGAATAGGAGAAGCACTGCCAGGACCAAATACAAAAATGCCCTCCAGCAGGCAACGGTGGGCATGTTTCTGACCAAACTAAATACAGAAAATATATACAGACTCCATGAGGGTGGCATGAAGGCCCAACGTCCTCACAGCTCACAGCCCAGCACCATGCAGCTCGATTGGCATTCGCCAGAGATCGCCAGAATTGGGAATCCACCATTGGAACACCGTTCTCTTCACAGATAAGAGCAAGTTCACACTGAGCACATGTGACATATGTGAAAGTGTCTGAGGATGTCGTGGTGAATGATATCCTGCCTGCAACATCATCCAGCATGACCGGTCTGGAGGTGGGTCAGCGATGGTTTGGGGAGGCATATCCTTGGAGGTTCACACAGACCTGCACATACTAGCTAACAGTTCCCTGACTGCTGTTTGGTACCGGGATGAAATCCACAAAGCCATTCTCAGACCTAACGCTGGTGCAGTGGGCCCTAGGTTCCTGCTGGTGCAGGACAATGCCCAACCTCTTTTGGCCAGAGTGTGTAAGCAGTTCCAAATGACAACCTCTGGGAGTGCATACCGGCCTGTGGGGGCCAAACACCACCGAGTCCCTGGTGAAACTCACTCAAGTTGGAAAAGCCTGTGGTGTGCATTTTTTATATAGATTTTTGGTAATCGAGTAATATTTCCTTAATCGAGACCAGATGTGTGATTTTAGTATATTTATAGGGATTTTTGGTGTTTAAATCCAGTCCTCATTCGGTTGGTGATTTTAGTTTTCATTGACTGTTGTTATGTCCTTTTGTTCTCAACAATTTACACAATGTAGAGTAAAGTTATTGATATTGAATATATTTCTTTCATCGAGACCTGATGTGGAATTTAGGCGTTAAGTTCTTTAGGAACTTTCAGGCCAAATTAGCGTTCATGCTGTTGTCTATGTACAATGAATCAATGGAACGTGGCTCGGACATAGATGTAAATTGCGCTTCTTTTTAAGAAGGGGAAATATCCTATCTTTCTGACCTGGCAATCTCTTTAGATGTGTAGGCATTTGATAGAATTTAATGGGAATTGCTGAATAATTAATGTGAATAACTGCTGAATAATTGCTGTTCTTTAGAAGTTTTGATTTGGGGACAAATTTGTCTCATGGGTGCATTACGCGTTGGGAAATATACTAATTAAATACAGTAATGTTATTGTTATTATATTCAAATATTTAGTCTACAAATTACTTTAAATACTTTCACAGTAGGCAAAAAAATTATTCAAGCCACAAAACCTCAATAATTTATTCTTCCTGGGGGAAAAAAACAAAGGGTAAAAAGAGCCTTACTGTGAAAACCAACCGAACAGATTAATTAATTAATTAGCCAACACATTAGTAATTGAAACCTCCTTGGGGAGAAATCAGTCTGAAGTAGGCTACATGCACATGCAAAGTATCATCACATGTGCCTCTGTATTATGTCTTAAAAAATCATGAAGCAGATGTGTCTCTGTAGGGGCCGTATAGCTGTTACATAATCCACCTGTGTCTAAACCACAAGAAACCACAGATGATAATCGTCACATACAGTACTCTCACCACCCTTCAGGGAGAAGTTCTACAAACAAGCCCCCCCCACAACGTGCATTTCCGTGAGTGTGTGCGGGCATGTCCGCACTACTTTAACTGACAAGGTGTATTTCCATGTTGGTGTTGGGAAGGCTATGGGCCGAGGGGCCTACTAGCCCTGGACGGAGGATCTCGGTAGTGCTTCTCAAACTGATCCAAATGCGTGAAAAAAAAACACTCCCATCCAAGCAGACAGGCCAATCCAAGTCACCGTTTTAGAAGGGAAATACCGTTGACGCGACCGAGTTAATCAGGATATTGCTTCAAAGCAGACCGTGATATCATCTCATAGGTCTGAGCCATGTAAGCTCGCGTTTCCTTATTTGAAGTAACCACGGTCTTCCAGGGAGGATTTCCTGCCCTATAAATGATAAGGAGAGAAAACCGCCTGAGGGAAAAGCAGAGACCAAGCGCTCCATCAAAGTGCCACTCACTTATATATTGGTGTTCTGGTATTCAGATGATGGTAAAAGTGCTAGGGGAGCAGTATCGTGCTACACCCGGGGCCTACCCCGTTGTCCTGGGTCACAAGCACAGGCACAGCTGGTTAACAGATCTGCTATTTGCATGGTAACACAACAGACGTGCACGTAGTTCCGTGACTCAACTGTGTCCCAACAGGGACCCCTTCAGTAAGAGGTGATCGCACTGTTTTCTACGGGCGCTATGGAGACTTGGAGACAACGCGTGGGGGAGTGGCTGATATTAAAACCATTGTGGTTTTGGAGGTAGAACGACATACCTAGCATTTTATCCAGTGGCAGTCATTTTCCATGTCACTGGGATCGAGGACGCCGTTTAATATGCTGTAATTCCTTTTTTGCCCATCCATGCATGTGTTCAATTGTTTGAGGGCTCCAGAAATTATCTAGGCAGGAAACTGGCACCTTTGAAGGAGAAGAACCATACAGAAAAGAATGTATGGCCTTATTTATTAAAAACCTAGCATATCAAACTCGCAACCATTTCTTTTGCGCTGGTCAACTTTATGACTATTTGTTGTTTCTTGCTAAGATTGGGATGGCTTGGAAACTGGAGATGAAAAGCCATGAAAGCCAATTAACGCATGAAAGCCAATTAAGTTGTTTATTTTCATGAATTCAGGTTTTGGCTGCCAATTAGGTTATACAATAACATTTGATTTCCTAAACATTGTTTAGATATGGCTGTTGTACTCAATCACATTTCTGAGTCCTCAGAAATGGCTGTTGCCACCAGCAAGGGAGCATGGTAGGAGTGCTGGACAAAGACAAGCACAGCAATGTTCTTCTCCTCCAACACATGTTCTCACCAATCTAACTTTATAGCGTTGTGTTAAACAGGTGTGTGATGTTCACAAGCAAGTAATCTATGGAATATGTTATAGTGAAAATGGTGTTAAATTTAAAATGATTCACACAGTGACAATGAACGATTATTTTGAAATTGTTTGAATTTAGTGACAAGTATTTCATCCTTTCTTGCCATCATGCCAGATGACTGGGTTTCAGGCTAAGCTAGGCAGCCTCGTGTAATAAAAGAAGACAAAATGAAAGTACATAATTCAGATTTTAACAGAATTGGCTCCTTTACTTTCGGGAAACCGAATGTATCTTTTAGCCGCCAGCCCTATCAATCTAATGTATACTGGTCTCTTTGAGGAAATAAGACTTGACGTACAACTAACTAAAGAAACCCTTTATTGGAGCTATCCCAGTTCAAATTTGAGAGGATCTTTGTATATTCATGATGTCGTCACAGCATTTCACTCTCAGTTAAAAGGAAACAGTAGTCAAAACCGCCCTTCATTGAATATTAAAAAAAACAAAAATAAAATGCAAAAAAAGTTTATAAGACGGAGCTTGACAGTTCAGCCTTCTGTCTTTGAAGACAACAACTCATATCCTTAGGGCAGAGAGTTCACTATCTCAACATAATATCTCTAGTTCAGTGATTGTCTAAATTCAACCCACCTGGTCTTCTAGTTCCATGAAATTAAAACATGCTGTGCCCGGGGCACTGCAGGACCTAGGTTTCGTAACCCACTTCATGACATGGCTTAGAGTATGTGCAGTATATGTAGTCATACGTATGACTTCTAGGTTGGCAAATGCTTAATATGTTCCATGTAAAAATGTACAAATGTGCAGCTGGGTCATTATAACTTTGGACACATGCAAGTAATTTAATTTAAACAATTCTACGTGGCAAACTAGAAACGTAGCTGAGGACAAAGAAGCCAAATGGATTGTGAGAATGTAATAACTGGTAGGTGTGTTTTGCATTTCATTTGTCAGAGATGAAAACCGTCAGATCACTAACAAAACAATGAGAATGATGGGGATCTCGGGCCTTAGAGAAGAGTTTTATTTTTTCTTCAGTCAACCAATCAAACGTGTTTTATAAAGCCCTTTTCATTACAGCAATTGTAACAAATTTCACAGTCAGATACCCCAAAGAGCATACACTAAGATGATGAAGCACAATGGCTAGACAATAAATATAGCACTGTATATCTAGCTTAGGGTTAGAGCTGTGATTAAGTTAACAGTCATGACCCTTTTTTCACAAAACTGAGGGTTCATACAAATACTGTAATACACCTCCTCGTGTGTACAGTGTTTCTGGGCTGGGCAATGTTCTGAAAGCCATGAGTTGTAGCCTGGTCTTGTAGTTGGTTGCTGCCAAGTCCCTGTCACGCAAAACAATATTTATAGCCTACAACGCTATCAGCTGAGCGGCATAGTAACTGACTGAGGTTGTGTTAAAAAGTGCTGTATTTACAAGTTCATGCTAAGGCATGTTATATGTAGTCATTGGTGCTCTGTAGTTAATCTTTGACACATTTCTGTCGAAGTCTTCAAAGGAACAGAGCAGACAGACCATCCATTGGACTTCCTACAAGTCACTGAACACTGAGGTGGGAACTGGGTGTGACGTTCCTGTCTGGTGATGCGCCTACTTAAAGCCCTTGCAGGTGGTTTGAACGACTGACAATGCTCTAATTGCTAAAGGGAAATTCAGGGTTTGCAAATGATTCGGGCCAAATAAGGTATTTTGGGGAGTTGGGGGGAATTGAGAGGGATGTTGTGGAAGTCAGTATTAGTGACGAAGCTCCTGCTTCAGCAAACGGCTTAGGAGTAGTTTGGGTTTGATACACCTGTGTGTCCTCCTTCGGGGAAAATAAGTGGATCAGGGTGAGATTGTTAGTTTCTGGCTGTTTACCAGTCTGTGACGTTCCTCTGGATGCAGGTCATGAGGAGCAACTGGATTCTCTCAGGGAAGTGAAAGCCGGTATGCCATTCCCCTTGGACGTTTCGGGCTGGCCTCCAAAGGCGACAACCTAAAGCGAAGGTGGAGACGGTTCCTTTTTAGTGATGGACACAGACTTTAGGACAATCCACGCTGAGATGATCCAACTATACCCCGGGTTGTGTGCCAAGGAGGGCTTGCTTTTATTCTACAAAGCTGGGTAGATGTCATAATTATACCATGAGGGAAAATAGTGGTTGTCCTTCGTAACACCACTTTTTGATCTTTCTGTTGTGTGGGAGGAGATGACCATGAGTAACTTTGCCACCTTTATGTGGAGAAAGGCAAATATGTGGCACTTGAGATGGGCTAAAGGGTTGGAGGGTTGATCCAGTTATTCTTGGTCTGTTAGTCTGGATTCAGATATTGAAGGGCCCTGTGAAATAGTTTTTTATTTTTAGCGTTATTTCATTTGATTTGTTTTTACAGATGCATTTCCATTGTTCCGTTTCGTTTTCAGGGCTTTGCTCTCAAAACCATACCTTTTAAAGTATATACAGCAAACACAATCCAACTCATGTAATTTTGTTGTTTTGCAGTGTTCCTCCAGTGCACATGTGATAGAGTTTACAGAACAAATACCCAGTGGACTGAGGACATAAACAGAACACCATCATGCCAGCAAAGCATTAGTTATGTAACATAATTAGCATTTAATCAAGGTTTTTGGAAACTGTGTTTGTGTCTCTGACTCATTAGCACACATGTAGACGCACACCACACACAAAGACAACGGCACGCATTCTGTTCATGTTTTATAGTAAACTTAATGGCAACCTAATTACTTTCGTTAATTAAATTCAATGTGTTTTAGGACATTGTGGAATTCTGAAGGAATGTCTGGATTCCGTAATTGGGTCCACATTTCTACAATCCAAATAGTTTTTATTTGTTGACTCTCGTTAGCGTGGATGGCTAATAAAACCCTGCCTTAACTCATGTAGTTCCTTCATCAGGTTCTGCATGTGCCTGAGGTTGACTGTGGGAGATGTTCTAGGTCTGAACATCTTTGTCGTTGTCCGCTAAGCTTTCATTGAATGTTTTCAAAGTTACCAATGTTGTTCACTGACTCTTTTTGTAGTTTGTTTGTTTTACTCAAACAATAAAATGTTGATCCTTCTAAAATCCTCCAGGAACATGTTTTGTTTTGGTTTGTCTTCACTCATTTCATTGTCATTATCGCCAAATGGTCCTATCACATGTTCTTGCTTTGTCTTGCCTGGCATTGTGATGTTTCAGTTGATAATCTCTCTCATAATCTCTTCAAACCGTTTCCCAGAAGGCATATACCAGGACAGGTTTTGCCACTTCCTTTTTCCTTAGCCTTCCACTTCCTCTTCCTTAATCATCCCTCTCTTATTTACTGCTTTAATTAGTCATCCATGAAACGAGGAGTGGATGCAATCAAGCTTCATTCTAAGATGGTTGACTTATAAACTTTACATGGTAGTTAGTCAACCACCTTGGAAAGAAGCTTGATGACATCCACACCTCATTCACTCAGACTTTTGAATCTAATGGTCCCACACACAAAACAATGGTCCCACTCTGTCTTTCCAAAACACCTTGTAGTGCATCCTCTGACCAACTTTCCTGTTAATTGTCTTTGGACAATCTCCTCAAACCTACTAAGTTCAACTCCAAGAATGATCAGTTAACAGAGACCGCTCTCTCCTTTTACTGTCGCAGAGGCCAGTTGCAGTGTCCTGGCGCACTGTTTCTCCTCTGTTCCCATCCTCGTACATCTATCCTCTGCCTTCAACACGATGAACCATCAGACCCTCATTTCCACCCTATCAGGGCAGGGTGTCGCAGGGTTCTCTGAACAGTTCACATGGAGAGGATCTTCGACCTCTCCGCAGGTTGTCACTGCTGCTGCTTCTGTTCTCGGTCCACTCAGTTGTTTAAAAAGAAGTCTCTTAGATCTTTCATACTATCACATTTCCGGTCGTTTCTATGCCGATGACACACAATCCTTCTCGTTCACCGCTTCCGACACCCAGGTGGCACGCATGTATTTCTTCATGTTGGTTAGACGTCTCTATTCAGATGTCGACGCATCGCATTAATCTCAAGAAGCCTGAGCTGCTCTTCCTCCACGAGGAAGGCAATTCTGGACTACTGTTCAACACCAAGATGATGATGAAATCATATGCCTGATCTCCACATTCATAGTCCTCTACGAACACTCCAGTCCGGTGACACTTGCATTTAGCACAGGAGCATGACGCTTACTTATTTAGAAATGTCCTTTCTTATGCTCACCTTTCATCCATTCTCAAGTTCTTTGTTCTCTCTGTCATGGCCACATGCGGAAGTTGTAGCTAGCTGTCTCTAACAAAGCCTATCCCTTTTTTTCGGCTCTGCAACCTTTTGCACTTACTACACATCCCCCAAGAATTGTCCCACATGTCAATATTACCACCATCCGCATGACTAAACAGCCACTAGAGGTCGCTGTCTAGCTGACTTTCTACACTAAATATATTTTTTTATTGCATATACTGTTGACAGGTCATGAAGAGATGTGATAGCAACTAACGCTAATAAAAACTAACGGTTGCGGAAGGAAAATAAATGAAAAGCAAATATTCTTTGGAAATCATACTCCCCTCGCTTGTGCCCCCCCCAAACAGTCCAAATAATATATATCATAAGTCAATAAATGCAGTAACTGTAAATTGTTCTGATGAGAGATGAGTTTTCAAACATTACTACATTCTAAATATATTTTTACATAAGTATCTTCTAATTAATCTATATGTGCAGAACGCACAAAATAAATTAATATAACTGTTCACTAACAATGAAATAATATAACTGAAATATATCACAAAAAAATTAGCTCTCCAATTTGGTATTTCATGTATACGAAGGACTAAATATAAATAAAAACTGTGTACATTTTTGTGTTCTTACCTTTTTTGGTCACAGGCCAAGACTATTATTTTTCAACCATTTACATTCTACTTAAGAACATTACATTAAAATTTAGGATATAATATGCTTCTAATTTATTTCAAATATACATTAGGTATAACTTCTGTAATGCACTTTAAATAAACTGCTCTTTTGGTTGGGACTGTTTAATTCGCTAGTAGTAATCTAAACAAAAGTCTGACAGTCAAGGTAATTCAATTCCAAAAATGACCATTGGATTATGATTATTTTTGCAAATGTTGAATGCAGACCCTTTGTATCTGGTCCAAGGCCAGACATTTCCTTCTGTGCAAAATGCTACTAACACCCAGCTCCAGCTCTTCCTTATTTGCCTAATTCAGTCCATTCACTAAGCTTTACAGGAGCCACAACATCAATCACATCTCTGTTATGTCTTCATTCACTTGTCCTCAATGAAATAAGCTTTTTTCCAGACACATGAAAACAGAAGACTTTCTCTCTCAGCAATGACATGTTACGTCAAGAATACAAACAACTTCAGATCTGTATCCTTTACAGCGTATGTCATTGTTACTTTAAGTCATTGTAAGCCCTTTACTGAGCAAATAGCTTTCTTAATTGTGACCTTAGCTGTGTGGTAAGGTGACTTGTCATTCTGTATATAAGTGAGCCCCTGGCTTTTTTTCCAACGCTGGCAGGCTGCCAATCTGAGAGATTACACAAATATCATTCAGCAGTGTGTGGTCTGTGTGCCATGAGGTTTGAACTGCAAATATACAGAACCAACCTAAAGAAAATATGTGTGATGTTGAAATTGGCCCCTTTATTTTCAGTCCTGAACAAACCAACACCCCACAAGCCTTGAAAAAAAAAAGACAGATTCATGATAATATTGTAGAAAATACTGTAATTTTATTATAAAAAGAACATTTGCGTCTGTTTATCTAAAATACACAAAACCACTACTGCCCTGTTCATTTTTTAATCTAAGAAAAAACATACAAAACACACAGAAAACAGACTAAAGACAAAGTACACATTTAACCCCTTTTGGGTTGTGGAAAATTGGTCAATCAAAACCCATGGGTGAAAACGGTTGACTTTTGGTACTTACAAAGGCTTGGTAGTGGAATATTTATGGCATATACACGGAATATGTGGATAAACCCAAGTAGCAGCTATCAGATCTGAGAAATTAGAAGACACAGAGGAACATGTCTTCATCGGGCGTGGCCAAAAGGGGTTACTGACTATCACAATGCCAGTATGACGATCTATATTCCTTTAAATAGTTCAATTTACATTTTTGTCTACACAACTGAGAATCCTAAACGTGTTTCCTTCAAACGATCATGTTCAAGTAAATACAGCAACCAGGACGTATGGAAATATTTGGTTTGCCTTTGACACCCACATTCAGGATAGTGGCCTTCCAGTGACATCCAGTGCACCTTCAGGGTCCTGCCAGGAGCTGTAATGTTTCAGGTCACCACACGACATCCTGCAATGCTAACTGAACCAAGTGAAGGCACTGACGAGGAAAACGACGGTAGGGAGAACCAAAAGGGAAGAGACCCACGTGTCTAAACTTGCTAAAAACACAACAGATGACGACCGTCCTCTGTGTAACAGGTGCGGGACCATAAACCCTCTTGGACGGTAACCCTATCTAGATTTAACGGCTAGCTCGGCGGGAAGCTAGCTAATAGAATGAGGTGATGGCTGTGACGACGGAAGAATAAGAAATATGATGACAGGAATGCAAAAGTATTTACAGTACACTCTACCATTTAGAAAAACATCCGGCAATAGGAACAGAATCAGTGAGACGTCGCGAGAGACCCCAACAAACCACCCCTCATAGAGAAGACATTTTTCAAACTAGCTGTCCTCATCATCTGATCGTTCTGCAAAGTCCATTAGAAGCACCATGGCGACAGAAGACATGTTCCTCCTTCCAAGTCAAAGATAAAGGCATGTTTCTGAAAGGGAAGAAAGCAGGGTGATTCACATTGAGGCTAACTACCTTATATGGCAAACATCTAACAAGCCTATGTAAAATGATTAGAGGCATTGCCTGTTCCATTACCAGTTTGGTCAAATAAATTACCTTGAGATTCACAGTGAGCAGCTATTTCTGTGGTTTATTTATGTATTGAACCTGGCCCTCTGTCAGTCGCTCTGTTTGTGCACACACACATACACACACAAACACATACACAGAGAGTTGATTAGTTTAAAGCTTGTCACCATTAGTGATAGGACTGAAAATAGCACAGAAATAATTAGACACAAAGGATAAGTAGACACAAAGGATGACTGCTGAGTTTATCGTAATAAAAAAAAACTTCAACTTGACGTTTTATTCACTTGTGTATCTTCTGCTCTTTGATGTAGTCCAGTGACAGAAGTTTGCCAAGCGATTGGATTATGTGACAAGTAACCGAAAGGATGCTAGATCAGGTCAGTTAGCCCCCAAACGCTCCCTGTGTCATTGCTGTAAATGTGTGTGTTCTCCTTCCACTTACCCAGTAAAATAATATGAATATTTTCACGTAATAATTGAACCATCACCGGCCTTCCTCTTCGATCATTTCCTTCCCTCTCTGGCTGGCAGCACACAGTCCCAAAGTATAACCTCTCTACTGGATTCCCTTTAACGCTCACAAAGGCTCTCTATTCTTCATTCAGCAGACCGGCCGTGGTATCAGAAGCGTACCTGGACCTACAGTCTTGTCCCCATCCTGACTGACCCACCTCTTCTCCTTTTCCATGGTTTACTGCTGGGAAGGAACTCAACCAGGTTTGGACATCCTGTGTTTTTGTCTGGAATTCAATAGCTGAAACAGGTGAATGAGTGACGCCCCAAAGGCTACTACTATGGCTGACTGTCTGACTTACTGAGCACCTAAGGAGCTCCAACAGGAAGAGAAAGATCACGGCAGCATCCATAAAGTCACCCTAATCCATAAGTAGGGCACTTCATAGGGTGTAGGGGTCAATTTGGGCGTGTGGCTGAAGAGAAGTTTCTACTGCTGAAGTTCGCTAATGGCTCGGGAACAGGTGTTCTACACAGGAGATGTTTTTCTCAAACTGTGTGCATCCTGTTCCAGGAATGCCCCCACCAGACAGACAGACCTTCTGTAGTCTGCTGCATGCCTGTCACCGTCTCTAAGGTCTGTGGAACGTGACTACACAGAGGACGTGTCCTGGCCTTTCAGCCCCGAGGTAATGAGAGATTTCACAGTCTGAATCCTGGCTCAGCGCTCAGCCTAGCCAGTCAGCATTACGCTCTCAGTGAAAGTACATAATCTTCGGCAGGGGTGGCTTTACTCTATCAAGAGAGCCAGGCCACTCTAGTTTGGCTGTACTTCTTCCTGGAACCATGGACAGATAGACGGACGAAAGATCACATAGACAGACTGACGAACCGTAATGAAAGCAGTAGGTGTAACTCACATTTGGTGCTGCCGTATGATGTCTGCAACGCAGAGGTCTTTGTTATACAACTCGAGCATCCTCAGGCGCTCCTGAATTTGCTGGAGAAACAAAGAGAGAAATGAACGAAAGAATTTCAGAGCGTTCTATTACATTTGGGGTTAATGTAAGGTCAGATGGATTTGTGTGGGATTGCAGACCAGCCGCCTACACCTGGTGTCTGGGCCAGATTCTCCTTTTATAGCACTAAGCGCTACATACAAAGCTAAGGACTCAGGGTAAACATAGAATCTTGTGAAGGACCTCTCACCTAATTCTCGGCCTTGTGAAAAACAATACGAGCACCCAGAGATTTTTGCGCTGCCTTATATAGGCCGAAAGATTTGTGATAAAGCACTCTGGGATCATGTTAATAACCAAAAACGTGAGAGCAGACCCGGCTCTAGGACCAAATGTCTGAGGGGGCATTGTTTATAAATGAGGGGGTGTATCTAATTAATTCATATACCATTTGCAGTGTTCATGGGGAAGCCAAATTGGGGGGCCAATAATTCTGTCTGGAGGGGCAATAACCCCTTTCGCCCCCTGATGGAACTGTCATTACAATGTAATGTGACATTATTTACCAACACCTCAAGTACTTTACGCCAATCTTTACGTATTGACTAAGACTAATAGAACCGGGAAGGCGGGGGGGGGTCTGAAATGATCCGGCAGTAAATTAACCAGTCCATGGTTAGAGCGGGCAGAGTGTTAATCGTAATCTCTCTCTCGGTCTGCCGAATCGTGATTTTTTTTTACAGTCATCCCAGCAGAACACCATTAAGAGAGCCTCAGCGTACCTCCGCGGTGAGCTCAGTGCTGTCCAAAATCTGGAGAACCTCGTCCCGGCCGACGTCCACAGATATGCAGTGTTGCGGCGCGTCGTTTCCATAGCGGCGGTAGCAGTCGGCCACGGCATAATCGCTCTCATACATGGGGTTGAATTTGGTGGCTCTCTCTAGTGAGGGCAAACTGTCCCCATCTCTGTACAATAGGGAGAGCAGATTATTTACATATGACAGAGTACATTTGTGGAACACTGGTGAGAATAAAACAATGATTTGTCATCCGGTTTATTGTTTGAACATTCGCGGGGATTTGTTAATCAATGCAAAGTACTTTTTTCTATGCATGACAAATAGCCTACGGGATTCGTCATTGGGAGGTACAAAATCATGTCCTGTATTTTATGCACTGGTTGCAATATGTCAGCATCACAGTCAAATCCCTGGATTGGTACTGTGACAAACGGATCCATGCCTCATTACCAAAAAGAGCTCGCAATTTCGTCCAACACACATTTACTACGCAATATGGTTCCATCAAGCCCCGTGTAAACAAATATGATCCCTCGTCAGTTTATTTTCTGCAGAAAATCTGGCAAAACCATTACCTTTTGCCGCAGCTAAATCAAGGCTTTTGGCCCTCGGCCTGGTGGGGGTTGACAAAATGATTGATGTCTTGACATTGACCACACACAATCCCTGCTTCCCATGCTAAGTTGGTGCATGCATTAACAAATGGTTGCTTGCCATGTTATTGATTATTTCAACTGACAGGTTTCTATAACAAAGGACGTATAATGGTTATACGGTCTGCTAGGCATCTGCAATCTCAGAACAGGGTTAAGCACTTTCTGAATTCTCAACGTTGACATTTGCCTACCTCTGTCTCTCACTCACACATTGCCACAAAACATCTACCTACCTCTACATCTCACTCTCACATTGCCACAAAACATCTACCTACCTCTCCGTCTCACTCTCACGTTCCCAAAGACACCTCCCTATCTTTCCGTCTCACTCTCACATTCCCACAAAACATCTACCTACCTCTACATCTCACTCTCACATTGCCACAAAACATCTACCTACCTCTACATCTCACTCTCACATTGCCACAAAACATCTACCTACCTCTACATCTCACTCTCACATTGCCACAAAACATCTCCCTACCTCTACATCTCACTCTCACATTGCCACAAAACATCTGCCTACCTCTACATCTCACTCTCACATTGCCACAAAACATCTCCCTACCTCTACATCTCACTCTCACATTGCCACAAAACATCT